>JAKOPK010000183.1:0-55681 GCA_024195185.1 Coniferiporia weirii
GTTATTTAATACCATGGATAAACAGGATTTTTAAAGCGGAAGCCCAGACAGACGCTGAGTCTTCCCATACATGTATCACCCGTTGTACTATCCAATTCTTCTTTACCCACAATGAAGATCCCTATTACAATAATCGTACACGACCAAAACGTCTCCACCAATGCACTCATCGACTCTGGGGCTGAAGGAAAGTTTATCAACGCAAAATTCGTCATTAAACATCGCATTCCCACTAAATCCCTTCGACAACCTATCCAAGTCCGAAATGTTGATGGAACACCTAATCAACATGGCACCATTACCCGATTCACCTGGAGGTTAATCAAGATCGGCAGACAATCTATTACAACCACCTTCCTTGTAACTTCTCTCAGCAAAGAAGACGTAATCCTGGGACTCCCTTGGCTAAAACGTCATAACCCTGCAATCAACTGGACCGCCGGCACGATCTCCATTAACAAAATCACCACAGCCACCACCCTGGCCAGAGAACACATCAAACCCACCATACCACTCGAAAACATGATTCCACCCCACTACCATAACTATCTCCACATCTTTCAAAAGAAAGCTGCGGAATGCTTCCCCATAGCCCGACCATATGACCACGCCATTGATCTCAAAGAAGATTTTATCCCTCGAGACTGCAAACTTTACCTGTTATCCCCGAAAGAACAACTCATGCTGGACCAATTTCTCGAGGATAACCTACGAAAAGGTTACATATGACCATCTAAGTCACCAATGGCATCCCCATTTTTCTTCATCGGTAAAAAAGACAACGAACTACGTGCTTGCCAAGATTACCACGCACTTAACGAAGGCACCATCAAAAACGCTTACCCACTACCACTTATTAGTGAACTAATGGACAAACTCAAAGGCGCAAAATACTTCACCAAACTCGATCTAAGATCCGGATACAACAACATTCGCATCAAAGATGGAGACCAATGGAAAGCCGCCTTCAAAACCCCGCAAGGACTATTTGAACCAACCGTCATGTTCTTTGGATTATGTAACTCCCCCGCGACCTTCCAAGCATTCATGGATGACACCTTCTGCATTGTCATCCTCGAAGACAAAGTCCTAATCTACATGGATGATATCTTCATCTTCGCTAACACTCTCCAAGAACTCCACAAAAAAACCCTAAGAGTCCTTAATATTTGTGACAAAAACAACCTCTACTGTAAACCCGAGAAATGTCTCTTCATGGTCCAGGAAGCCGAATTCCTCGGCATGATTATCACCCCAAACAATATCAATATGGATCCCATCAAACTAACCGGCATATCCGAGTGGCCCACATCCAAGACAGTCAAACAACTTCGAAGCTTCATGGGTTTCTGCAACTATTACTGACAATTTATCCCTAACTTCTCTCAAATAGTATACCCACTCAATGAACTCACACGTACCAATGAACCATGGAAATGGACACCCAAACGAGATGCCGCCTTTTCAAAACTTAAAACTCTGTTTTTACTCAAACCCACACTCCTTATCCCAGACCCTACCAAACCGTTTATCCTCGAAACAGATGCATCAAAAGTCGCAACAGGCACAGTCCTCTATCAAACCAATTCAAATGGCGACCTCCAACCATGTGGCTTTATTTCGCAAACCCTCGGGCCAGCCCAACAACGCTATGAAGTCTACAATCGAGAACTCTTAGGTATCATCCGAGGGCTCGAAGCATGGCGCCACTACTTACTCGGAAACCCCCATACCACCATTATTTGGTGTGACCACAAAAACCTTTCCTACTTCCGCTCAGACCGACGCCTATCTCCCCGACAATCAAGATGGAACCTATACCTATCCCAATTTGACTATTCCATCACGCACAGACCTGGCATGTCCATTCCAGGAGCAGACGCACTATCCCAACGCACCGATCATGGCGAAGAACCTGACGAAGAATGCACCATGCTACCCACAACCCTATTCATCAGCAAAATCAATACCGATCTCTACACTCGGATCCAGACAGCGCAAGAAACTGACACTTTCACAACCACTATTCTAAATGCGAAACGTCTCAAAATACCATCTCCCTTTAGATTCTCTCTTGACGACTGGACCACTGACTCAGGCCTTCTCTGCTACCAAAAACGAGTCTATATTCCAGATCACACGAACATCAAACAAGAAATTCTCCAGATGTTCCATGACCTTCCCTCATTCGGCCACCCAGGCCTCTTCAAAACAGCGCAACTCGTTTGCCAACATTACTGGTGGCCTGGCCTTACTGTATTCATAAAAAATTACATAGGAGGATGTGCTCTCTGTCAACAAATGAAAATAAATATGCACCCAACCAAACCACCGCTACTACCAATACCAGCCGACCCCACTATGCTACCATTTCAATCTGTCTCAATGGATTTCATTACCGACCTACCTCTTTCAAACAACTATGACTCCATCATGGTCGTCATCAATCATGACTCTTCCAAAGGAATCGTCCTCATCCCATGCACCAAAACTCTTGATGCCCTCGGTACCACCAAACTCTACCATGATAATGTATACAAACGTTTCGGCTTACCTAAATGCATCATTTCGGACAGAGGACCCCAATTCGCCTCCCAAGTCTTCCAAACCCTCTGTGCATGCCTAGGCATCAAATCGAAACTGTCCACTGCTTACCACCCCCAAACCGACAGGCAAACGGAACACACAAACCAAGAAGTAGAAGCCTACCTCCAAATCTACTGCGTAACATCGCCACACACCTGGACTGACTCACTTATGGACCTAGAATTTTCACACAATATCCAAACCCATTCAGTCACCAAAACATCACCATTCAACATCATCCTTGGATATGACCCGATTCCGATTCCACCAGTGATAGAGGACACCGATATCCCATCCCTCGCCCTTCGCCTGAGACTCCTATCCTCAATACAGAAGGAAGCCCTCACTGCACACGACCTAGCTCGCACCCATATGGCACGATATGGCACCTGCGGATTCCGTCCATTCAAACCCAGAGATAAAGTGTGGCTAGAAGCCACTAACCTCCACTTCCCTAACAGATCCCGCAAATTAGCCCCTAAATGAGAAGGCCCCTTTCCCATCATCCAAGTATTATCCCCCCTCAATTACCACCTCAAACTCCCACCGGCATGGAAAATACACCCTGCATTCCACACCTCTCTTCTATCCACTTACACAGAGACCGACATCCACAGACCACCATTCACTCAACCACCCCCAGACCAAATCAAAGGCCACCAAGAATTCGAAATCGAAGCCATAGTCTCTCACAAAGGGAACGGGAACTGATGACGTTTCCTAGTCAAATGGGCCAGATACCCGTCTTCCGAAAACCAATGGCTACCCGAGACTGCCCTATCACATGCCAAAAAGACTCTCAAATTGTATAAAAGTAACAAAAACTTGTAGACCAAACTCCAGCAACCCACTCCTATGCCCGACCCCCCTACCGAATGCCCATCCCACCAACATGCCCAAACGCAGACCTCACCAGTCGACCTGCCCTCTACATCAACACCAACCACCACCTCTGGTATCTGGCTATCATCATACCTGGAGGATTTCTTATTCTTGTGTCCATCATCTACTGCTTCTTTCCTACCCGCCGCTCCACTGTCAACACCACCACCAACTGCCTCAACTACAGATACGTCAATCCCTGAGCCCACCTCCGACAGACCAGCTACCACACCACTTGCAGCATCTACCACTTCGACATGCACATGTCCAACAACCGAACCCCACGCTTGGCCCCACGTGCCCGTCGACACCGCCACTCCTCTACCCCACCCCCGACCCCGGCACCGGCTTCCACTACCCGCACTTCCTGGGGGAACCCCCACAGGACCTGGTCAAGAACGACCCTCTCCCCCCGTACTCTCCTCCAACATATCCTCCCCCAAGCCGCCCTTCACACCGAGGTGGACCGGGCCCTTCGACAACACCCCCACCTCAACCTGGTGAACACCAGCTGAAACAACCTTCTCTTTGCTGAGAACCTTCAAATGTCCATCTGGTGCATGCAGGAACGGGCCTCTGAACTAGATGAGCAGCTAAACTGCATCCAAACTGAACTGACACTCTTCCGAGACGCTGCCTACCGCATGCTCATTCTTGAAGATGTCCATATGGTGATCATGCACCTCCACCCCCACGCTCATCTGGTACCCATTGTCTGCAACACACTGACCCCACCAGTCCCCACCGTGCCCTCATCCCCAACCCACTCCCCAACCACATTCGACCCAGCCACACTCAACCCCAGCGGCGAACCCAATGCACTCGTTGTCACGGTTGAACACCGCCCCGGCCCCACCTCCATACGCCGACGCCGACCCCCCACTGCAACCACAACACCCTCGACTGCACCAAATACATTTGTTTGGGTTGCAACGTCTCCGCCCCCGGCCATCGCTTCCGCAACTGCCCCCTTCACCCCTCATGACTACCCCCACTCCTGGTTCAACCATCCCCAACATCGCCCATTCCCTCACCCTCTCCCCCAGGCACACCCCTTCCCACCTACACTCAAACGGTCCCCACAACCACGCAGCAACTCCTGCTCACCAACTCTCACTGGGGACCCGATGGAGTACGATGGAGCGTCTACGTCGACAATGACCACCAGCTGGTATGGCGACCTCGCCCTACAACTGCGGCAATCCGACTCCGCACCGACTTCAGCGGACCTGCCTTCGTTCAAGAGGTTGAGAACATGGACGAGGACAAAAACGACCCTGAGGCCCAGGACCACTCTAACTAGCCCAGGACTCAGTCCGAAATGACCCTAAACTAACTACTCCTGGGTATGACCTTAAAAGGCCCAAATAGTGCGCAATTCACCTTTTTCATTATCTTCGCGCCCATTTCTCTCCCATTACACCCACTTGTGTTCCCAAACCCCTTTTAACACCCAGAATCGACTCAGTAGTGTGTACAAACCTCATACCCGCCGTCCCAACTACTCGGCATTATTGGTCTTTATTTGACCCTATTGGGATATTATGACTCACAGATTACATGCAGACGAACTTCTATAACCCATTCCTCAACCCTTCTCATTTTTTAGTTTATATGGGTTCGAGCTAAGTATGGTGCTGGGTTTACGATTTTATCAACACACCCCCCCATGTCATTGTGTACTACACCTTCTGACCTGCACTCTGATATGAAGTTCCATGTCATCTTACTTTATAGCCATTTAATTCCCTTCCCCCATCTTTTCTCCCCCTCACTGCGCTTGCTATCTTTTCCTCCAAGCCTGTAAGCTTTTCTTTTCCCTTCAACCAACTCCAAAACCCTCCTTCCCTCCTTTTCTCTTATAAAATTAACAAATTCGGTGATTTGTCAAGGCTAATGGAGAGGCAGTGTTACATTTTTCCTTGCACTCTCCACCAACTCCCAACCCCATAGGCCTCTAGTACGTTCCATGACCCTGTTGCGCTTACTGATCATGTACCATGCTCAGTCATCCCTTCCATGCGCTTCCCCCATGTTCTACTACATATCTCCTAGACACCTTTCCATACTATTCCACTACGTTCCATAGGTCTATATAAGCTGTACCTCGTCGAGCATACAGCCTTAAGCTTATGCTCTTTGTTCTTACAAGCTCATTTGCTCACCCCCGAGTTCAGTGTGTCCTCTGTCGTAACCCGACCCACTACAGGTGCGCCCACCGTATGCGACTCTCCAAGTACATCGTCGTCACCATCTTCGTCGTATACCTCATCCAAACCCACCATCGACTCCATCTAAGACGCATCCATAACCCAGACGGCTCAACAAACCTTTGATCTTAACATGCCCATAACTAATTAAAGAGAGGAAGACTGTAGGACACTTAGAATTAGAGAAAGGGGAGGCCACAGAACACCATACAGGAAACTGTTGAAGACTCCAAAAGATGATCACAAATCAGAGGGAAAGGGAGGAGCATTACCTGCGAGCTCCAAAAGAGCTGGGTCTGCATCCTGTGTCCTGGGTCTGAGGTATCAATGCACATATTCCTGAAGGACGTTGAGGTTGAAGTCCACACCATAGGTGGGCAGGCTGTCCAGATCCATGGCAGCAAATGCCAGCTGAATGGACCCCACAGAATGGTCTGAAATGTGGTTAAGGTGTCCTGTAATGTGCAGCCAGCACCTAAGGACAGGGAGGAGGGCTTCATCTGCCCACTCACTGTGGTGGGCTGGGGGTGGGTGGTTGGCCAGCCAGACTTGTGGTATCCACACCTGGAAGGTGTTGCAGCCACCCAAAATGTGGGTGGTCAACTGGATCAGCCAGGGAGGGTGGCTGTGCCACCTGCAGTAGGGGATCAGGCCATGTACGCACCAGTAGACTGAGTCAAGACTCAGCCAGTAACCCCCATAGCTTTCTGACAAGCTCCCCCTCTCACCATGTACATCTTGTCTGGTTCCTTGGACATATGAAGGTCCTGGGCAATGAATACATTGACCGCCTTACCCACCTCCCCCCCTCTGGCCACCTCCTCTTTTATCACACCTACTCTGCCCTCTGCCAACTTGAAGATGCCCTTGCCACTGCCTGTGATATGTGGGCTACCACCTATGCTGCTGACCTTCCCTGCACCCACACTCTTGCTGGTCATGCCCTCCCCCACCCTCCCACTACCACCCTTAACAAGGTCCTCAAAGCCCCCACCTTGCAGAACATCCAAAGCCACCTCACCCAAGTCACCCTTGGCCATGCCCACATGGGTGACTACTATTGCTGTTTCCTCCCACATCTCCCCATTGCCTGCCCTTGTGGCTCCCCTGTCCAGACCTGGGACCACGTTCTCTTGGACTGTCCTCTTTACACTCATGTCTGAAGGCCACCCCCCAGGGGCCTCACCTGTTGGCCCCTATACCCTCATGGTGTTAAGCCTATGGTGACATAAGGCTCAAAAGTAACAAGTTGGTTTTTAGATGGGAGGTGATTTAAGGAGTAAGGGTTTCCCCTAAAGCTGGTGAGATGGTTGACTTAATATCCCACTGTAGGAGATAGTGACAAGTAGGCTTGATTGAACGAAGAGAACAAGCTTAAGGCTTGGAACTCTGAGTACATGTTCTTATATGCTACTATGGAAGGTCATAGAAACTAATGGAAAGGATGACTGATCAAGGTAAAGGATCAGTCAGCATGGAAAGTCAGGGAACATGGTGGAATAGTGGTAAAAGGAAAAGAAAAGAAAACATAGTAGCTAGGGTAGGTCTGCTGATCGAGTAGAGGGATTACCTAAGCAAAGGAGAAGCGGTGATGAGGATAAGGATTTTGTAACACATGGGGCAGTACACTTGGCCTCAGCCAGTTGATCTTTTTCCTCCTGCATGCCCCTACTGCTTTCATGCATCCTCATTCCCTCAACCCTCTGCTTTCTCCCCCTCCACCTGACCATTACCACCCCCCTTAGATTTTGTACCCCTGTGCCTTTTGCTTGCTGCCCTCCTGCAGTTGCCAACCCCAGACCCCTCTACTATGACTGGCTCCCTTTTGTACCCCCCTGAGCCCCCTCCACCTGCAATCTTAACTACCCTAGCCTAGCGATCGGGTGACCGTGTCTTGTACTTACATGCTATAGCAGTATATAAACTGAGAATCAAAAAAAAAGAAGAAAAAAAAAGGTGGTGACTGACTGTAATGTGCATGAGAACTAATTTCCATATGAAGAAATTCACTGAGGTTCGTCGTTCCCGTGCGTTTTCCTGTTCCGCCGCCGTCACGACTCATTGGCAGGGATTAATATGAGCAAAAGAAAGCGCACGTCAGTTCCTGGCACCACCGGCGAAGTTAACGCAGCATCGGAATCCCGTTTGCTTCCCCAGGTATAATATGCAAAATTAAGTGCAGACTCAGATAACCTACAGCCTCGCCTTGCAGAAAAGATTTTACCGCCAACGAGCACACGCAAATCCCTTTTCCGACCATTCATTGGAGTATCCGTCGGAACCCGGTTCATTTGATCTTTCGAAACTCTATCCGGACTATAATGGCTCTGACCAACGTCCCGAATTTGCTGATATTGGATGCGGATTTGGAGGATTGCTTATTGCCTTAGCACCTCTCTTCCCAAACACCTTGATTCTAGGTGAGCTCGTTCGCTGAGACTAGCAAGCTATTTCCTAATGATATCGAACAGGATTGGAGATTCGCGTGCAGGTCACGAAATACGTACAGGATCGGATTACAGCCCTACGACTCACAGAAAGTTCGGGCGCCGAGCCAATTTTGTCAACAGCCTCAGCCAACAAAGGCCCTTATCAAAACGTAGCTGTCATACGCGCAAACGCTATGAAGTTTCTGCCGAATTACATCCACAAGGGACAGTTGTCGAAGATGTTTTTCTTGTTTCCGGACCCCCATTTTAAAGCGCGCAAGCATAAGGCCCGCATAATCTCACCAACACTCCTTGCGGAATATGCCTACGTTCTCCGACCAGGCGGCATTGTGTACACAATTACGGACGTCAAAGATCTCTATGAGTGGATGAGCGCGCACTTGAGCGCATTTCCGCTTTTTGAGCGTGTCGACGAGGAAGAGCTTCGCAGGGAGGGACATGGATCAACTTTGGATGCGGTAAGAACCGCGACGGAGGAGGGCAAGAAGGTGGAACGGAACAGCGGGGAGAAGTGGCTGGCATGCTTCCGCAGAAAAGAAAATAGTCGTTGCTAAGCACATATCATTGTCAAAGTACCCTCTCATCCTTTTGCAGGAAGTCAGATTCCTGGTTGTTTTTATGATGTAGGCGTAGTCGAAATGTAAAGTCGGTGTACTTATCATAGAATATAGAAAAGGATTAATGAGTTTTCTTCTCATGTCCATATGTCTCATGCGAACGGAGAATAGTACACATCCCCGTGCCGAACTTACCGTACCGGTTTACGAAAGATAACCAAGAAATCAATCTAGTCGACATCCGAAACAAAATGAATTACGGGGCAATTGTCGCAGAAACAGTCCCCCAAACCTTGAATGACGACGATCACGCATTGTCCGGACGCGGAGATTGAGATGTTTTTATTGCTACCCCATCGTAATATGGAGCAAGCTATACTACGAAGACATACGCTCCCCCCTTCCACGCAGAACTACACCCGCCAGTTACTTCGAAGAAAACATGTTCTTGATCGCCTCGCTTGAATAGCTCTTCGGTCTTTCCAATGCTGCAACGAATGGGTCAGTGTTCGATTTCTCGAGACAGCGGGAAAGGGCAAATACTTACGTGCACCCAGGGCGCGATCCCAGATAAGCTGCGCCGCAACACCAAAGGCCCGCGAGACACCGAACAGAACAGTGTAATACTGCATTTGATCAAGACCGTAGTAGGTCAGCAGCACACCCGAGTGAGCATCCACATTCGGCCACGGGTTCTTCGCCTTCCCAGCCTCAAGAAGAATATTGGGAACGATGTTATAAATTTGACCGACTAGCTTGAAAAGCGGGTCCTTAGGGAGGTGCTTAAGCGCAAATTCACGTTGTGCAACATAGCGAGGATCCGTCTTCCGCAGAACAGCGTGCCCGTACCCGGGCACAACCTGACCACCCTTCAAGGTTGCCCAAACATACTCCTTCACAGCATCATCTGAAGCATTTTCGCCAATCTTGGCCTGCATCTTTCTCAGCCAGACAAGAACTTCCTGGTTGGCGAGGCTAAGAAACGAAAGAAAAGAGTATAGGTATATGCAGAGGCAGATGCAGAGGAGATGGTAGCTACCCGTGCAGCGGTCCGGCGAGACCGTTAAGAGCAGCACTGTAGGCCAAGAAGGGATCGGAAAGAGCCGAACCGACAAGCTTGCCGGTGTGGGCAGAGACATTACCGCCCTCGTGATCACTAGATCACAGATTTAGTGACCAAATAGCTGAGATAGCAACAAATGAAGATACCTATGAATGGTAATGTAGAGACGCATGAGCTCCACAAACGCTTCATTATCGCTGAACCCAAGCAGATGTGCAAGATTCCAAGAATAATCCTTCGTCGAGTCAATCGCAGGGACCTTGCCTTTGCCATACACATTACGGAAGATACGGCCGGCGATGTTAGGCAACTTCGCGATTCTACATGGGATACATTAGAAACGGGAAAAAATCAGCGGCCTAAGATGCTTACAAGTCCATAGAATCTTCAAAAGTCGGTCCCCAATAGTCCTTCTTCGAAATACCTTCCGAGTATGCCTTTGCAAAGGACGAATCGTGGTTAAGCTACGATAATTCATACCGTTGAGTTCCTCAGACTAAAGTAAAGATACCAACACAAAAAAAGTACTTACTGCCGTCACCGCCAGAGAGAACTGACTCATTGGGTGAAGAGTCGTAGGACATCTGTCCAAGAGCTCCTCCACGAATTCTGGGATGGCAGAACGAGCGGCCCAGTCTTTGGATAATTCCCGAACCTGTTCGGCAGTCGGTACCTCCCCCGTCAGGAGAAGCCAGAATAGGCCCTCGGGAAGTGGCTCCGAACCACCTGGTGCCCTCGGAAGTAGTTCTTGGCATTCGGGAATAGTCTTTCCGCGGAAACGAATGCCTTCGTCTAGAGAGAAGTCGAACGAACCGGTCAACTCAACATTCCAAAAGTATGGGAAAAGAAACGCGAGGGGCGGAGATAAACGGTAAAAGGGGTATGTGCGGAGCAAGAGGGGACGAGAAAGGATACTGACCCGCGTCTAGTACAGAGCCATCCCAAAGCAAAGCGGGGAGCCCGCGCATTCCACTAGGGACGAGAATAAACAAGCGAACAGACATGACCAGAGTAATTTAACCCACCCGTAGACCTGGTCAACCAGGACGGGACCAAACGACTTCTTGCCATGTTCGGCGCGAATTGCCTTGACCTGTGATACGCGCGAGCAAGGTGAGGAAGGGAGAAGGGTGCGAAGAGCGTATACTGACGTTCTCAAGTTGCGCAGGGATAAGCTCTGCGAGACGTTCCTTGAGGGTCTGTTGTTTTGCTGCAGTAGAGGCGAAACGAGCAGCCGCGAAGCCAGCTCGCGGGGAGACCTACAGGGAAAGGCGCGTCAGACACACGCGACTGAGAGGGAAGAGGATGAAAGTACCTTTTTGAGGGCGATGCGGAGGGGGAGAGCCATGAATAGAGGAGACGACGGCGGGTGGTGGTAAGTAGCAGAAGAGGGAGAAAAAGAAATATTTATCGAGGGGTCGGGGAGGCACGCGTACGTATGTCATCATCGCATGCGTACGTAACCGGGCGGGCCCGCGGGGTTTGGTTGGGCCAATCGCGTCGTGCAGTTCCGGGACCTCCCGAATGGTCGGCGACCCTGTTGCAGCCCGACACGTCGGACTGGTCGCGGCGGCCTGGGACTGGTCTAGCCGTCTGGTAGCCGGCCGCTCTGGCTGCCGACCGCCGGCTGCTGGCTGCTGACTGCCGGCTGCTGACTGCTGACCGCGGCTGTCTGCAGTGGCTGCTGACCTCGCTTAAGTAGCCTGCTGCTTGCATGACCTCGTTATGTAGCTGCTACCGCTGCTGACCGCCCGCCACTGGCAGTAATTGGCCGCTGGCTGGCACGGTCCGCTCGCTTCTGTACTTATAGCCAGGCGCTTCTACTATGCGCGCAGGTGTCCAGACAGACGTCGACGTGACCTTGCACGCTTCCCTAGCGTGGAGTTTAGAATATTTGGATATTTATACCACTGCATAGTTAGCCCCATGTCTCCGACTAGTGCTGTCTGGCCCCTCAACCATGTTCAAGCTCGCCCCTCTCGCACTCGCTGTTCTCTCCTCCGGTCAGTTGGCACTGCTCGTCCGCGCCATTTCTGTCTCCGTCCCAGTCCTTGCCCCGGCCTCTGCCGTTTCTCTCGATCCTGCCCTGCTGTCCCTCTCAATCGAGCAGGATCGCTGGCCCGATTGGGCCGGTGCCACCGCCCCGAATAACTTTTTCCTCAATACACTCGACAATCTCGTCCTGCGCACTGGCAAACCGCCCTGGATCCGTATCGGCGCAGATTCTGAGGACCATACAAACTTCAATTCCGATATTCAGGTTCGTCTTCACAAGCGCGCCTTTTCGCACAGCATCCCTTACCTAATTTATACCCAGCTTTCTGAAACCATTTTCCCCGCCATAACGGCCTCTGTCCCATACCCAGAAGCGTCAAATATCACTGTCGGAGAAAATTACTACAAACTAGCCAGTCGATTGCCAAGAGGCACTCAGGTCATATGGGGCGTGAATTTCGGCCAAGACAACCTGACTGCCGCGTATCTCGAGGCAAAGGCCATCAAAGACGCGTTTCAGTCCCCTGCGGTCAGAGACGCAGGTGTAAGCTTGGAATTCATTGAGATAGGCAATGAGGCAGACCTCTACCAGAACAACGGTTTTCGAAATCCAAGCACTTGGACCATCAGCGAATACGTGAAAGAGTACATACTTTTTTCAGTAGCTGCTGACTGTCCTTCTGAACATGAATTGTCTCTACAGGTGGACGAGCTTCGCGAAAAACGTCTCCGCCGCAGCTGGAATCAATAGCGGACCAGGGCCCAAGTTTATTGGCGCTGCATTTGCAAGCTCCTCTCATTCCACTTCATCCTTTTCTCCTCAGGGTGCAATTGCCAACGGTCTGCTGGATTCCGAACAAGGGGAATTAATAACGTCGTGAGTATATTATGTGTTATCTTTCGCCCGTACTCCGATTAATTCGGTCATGTTCAATGTTGCGTCCAGGATATCCCAGCATCATTATAGTGGTGAGCAAATGAATGGGTTCGCTCACGACGAGCTTATAGTGAGGCCGAAGTTTTCAGGTTCTTTTTGTTCCGGCAGTGGTGGTCTTCTGCAGGATTTGATGACCAAGTCGACCATTCGAAGCAATTTAACCTCTTTCAGCACTGACATTTCTGCGGTGCATGCTCAAGGCTTGGATTATATTTTGGGGTAAGTATTCACCCATATATGTGCACGTGTGAAATTTTCATGTCCTTTTTTTCTTCCAGAGAAACTAACAGTTATTCATGCCATGGTGCCCCTGGTGTTAGTAACACTGCAGGCGGGGCATTGTGGACTTTGGACTACACACTTTTCGCATCTCAGATTGGCATCAAACGCGTCCATTTCCACGAGGGCGTTGGTTACAAATATAATTTGGTAAACCTTTCCTCGCGATTTATACCAAACGTGCTAAGCCATGTTCATAGATTCAACCCGCGACCTTAAATCGATCCATATCGGACGGCTCAGCCCTTCCGGAGCCGTTACAACCACATATCCAACCTCAGTACTATGCTGCACTCGTCGCAGGAGAGGCTATTGGTCTTTCAGGCGTTGCGAAAGCGATCGAGCTTGACATCAATGACACGGACCTAGCTGGATACGCTTTCTTCGAGGGCAATATTTTGCGACGTGCCGTGATTATCAATTCCAAGGCGTTTTTGTCAACAGATACAACTCCTCGGACCTCCAAGAATGTTACATTGTCTTTCAGTGGAGGATTACCGCCAGTGGCCATGACTATCAAAAGGCTCGCAATAGGGTATGTGACGCAAACCCCTTTGACTTCCATTTACGTATGCTGACTGAACGAATAACCCGAAAATCCTGCGTTTCTTTCAGTCATGCCGATGATGAGAGTGGGCTGAAATGGGGCGGACAGTCTTTCGAGACAAGCGATGCTCGACCAAGTGGTCCCTTGTCGGTGCAGACAGTCGGTGCCGGCGCTAACATCTCCATCAAGGAGACCGAGGTTGTCTTGATAACTTTCCTCTGAGGGTTGCCTTCATCCAAGAATTACGTATTTAAACTTCTGTACTTATTTGTTTTTCTGGGTCGAAACGGGGCCGACGGTCTGTACTGGACGAATTTGAATGAAGGATATGATTGTGCTACTTCGGCGTGACGCGTTAGGTACTAAAGTCCAAATATGGATGTCCGTGCGACATAAGCAACTCAAGTGTTCGATCCTGAGCTCGAAGCCACCTTGAATTCGTCCCAAACATGATTCTCTTAGAGGTGGGTCAGGAGTTGACTATCAAGCTATCTTCGCAGAAGTGATGCCCTCCCAATTTTTAGGCGCACAACGTTATCATTCAAAGTACCATCTCGGAGAAGCTAGTCAAGTACGTGGAAGCATACCGTGCATGACTCGCATAGCGTGTCCAACTCACCTTCACACCAGGCCTTCATCCTTCGACGTACAATTTGTCGACTACGATGGCGTGAGGTTTCACCTTTCCACGCCTCAATCCAAAGGCATTCTCCTTTTATCCATGCACATCCGGTGCTGGGATGAACTTGCGCAACACGGAGCCTTGGATGTTCTGAAGCGGGAATATGGCGCGTTGCTTGCGCCCCAGGCAGAGTCAGAGTACAACGTCAGTTTGGAAATAGATCTGAGTCAAGCGCCACCGGAAGGAGGTATGTTTCTTCCCCTGCGCATTGTTAGTATCATTCCTGAATGTCGTACACACTTTGGTAGAGGCTCGCGATTTGTTCGTGAAGTCCCTTGCGCTTCTCAAGCGCAATGTCCTTGCCGCCCCGTTTGAACGCGCTTTTCAGACACAGAGAGCTCTTGAGGCGAGCGGAGCGCCTCCCGATGGTTC
Source organism: Coniferiporia weirii (assembly GCA_024195185.1). Taxonomy (NCBI): domain Eukaryota; kingdom Fungi; phylum Basidiomycota; class Agaricomycetes; order Hymenochaetales; family Hymenochaetaceae; genus Coniferiporia; species Coniferiporia weirii. The sequence continues at coordinate 14,561 of JAKOPK010000183.1, forward strand.
CCAGAGCGACCTGATGCAGATACACTATCGTGACGAAGAGGCCATTTTCATTCAAGCCGCGCCAGACAGAGTAACCGTTTTCTTCTCAACCGTCTTCAAAGAAGAGACGGACAGGATTTTCGGGAAAGTTTTTTTGCAAGTAAGCTTGGGCATCGGTTATGGCCTCGACAGCTTCTGATAAATGCTTCCTAGGAGTTCGTTGACGCACGACGGCTTTCTACTTTACAGAACGCCCCGCAGGTGCTCTATACAAACAGAGACCCCCCTCTAGAGCTCCGCAACGTCCCTGGACTGAAGAACAGCGACGATGTTGGCTATGTGACTTTCGGTACGTTCATGAATTCCTCATCCCTAACGTATGACGTATGTTCCTCATTTGCGGAACAGTTCTTTTCCCCCGACACTTCGACAAGCCTGATGTTGCATACTCCACGATATCTCACATTCAGCTCTTCCGTGATTACTTGCATTATCACATCAAATGCTCGAAGGCTTATATGCACTCCCGAATGCGATACCGTGTCTCCGAATTCCAGAAAGTACTCAATAGGGCGAAGTCTGAGGTGACGGCGCCTGCCGAACGCAAAACTGTCAGGTATGCAACCATCAATAAACGTTCCCTACAAACGCTGAGCTCAACTCCATTAGCGGCCGGACTATGGTGTCCCGATGAATAGCAGGACGTCGTGTAGCCTTGTGTACTACCAGCATTTACTATGTAATGACAATACCCGTTCTGCCTTACGACGTATTGCAAACGATATCGCCTATGAGCTTGCCGGAAATCTCTTCATCTTAATCCTCAAAACGCAGCAAAAACACAGGAGTTAGCGAACCGCGGTCCACTCAGTAATATTTAGCGAATGTAATTCCATTGTCAAGTACCAGTGGATCTACACTGCTAAGTACTACGTAGGATAGACAAACACACAGAGGATTGGTGCCCATTGCGCAGAGACTAAAGCTTCTCATTCCTCTTTGACAAGACCCTGCGATGCAAAAACAATCTCAGTAAACATTTCGCGATAGGATATAGGAAGAATGAGCAAAGTCAGAAGTGTAAATTAGTCTCATAGTGTCTTTTTCAGGATGCGAAGGCGATTGCACCCCTTTGGTATGAAAAAGACAGATCGAACGCAAATTACTTGTACACATCATCTAAAGTCGACAGGACCAATGCGTAAAGTAACTTACCATCCGTATGAGCAAAACGAAAAAAGGGATTTGACGATGGACGACGTTGAAGATTGTCGGGCGATGCAAGTGGATGGATGGATGGATGGATGGGGGCAGATGAACTAACGAGTCGGCGAAATTTTTCGAAGATTATAGTTGGCGTATTATGTAATCGTTACGTAGCCCGAGACCTCAGACCCGACTCCCTACGCGTCCCAAGCTTCCTACTGCCTGTCATGCCACACCACAACGAACATGGAAATTGTAACAGCGAATCTCACGGCCACGACCACGATGATCATGAACACGCAATCGAGACTGGTCCTGCTGACAACTTATACCCTCATATTGACTTGACGAATGTCACTGCACTTAATGTTACCGACGATAGACCGGGAGTGAAGGTCATAAAGCCATGGCATGAAAGGCAGGATGAAACTGTGGTAGGCTGTGCCCATCAAGTTCAAGTACTGTGCCTTGGTCTTTATATTTGCTATTCAGTGGATTGAAAGTGACGCCGATGATCAAATGTATATAACTCGGCCCTCGATCTTGTTGCACCTTATTGGCTTGCTTACCGAATATGAACTTCACTTCTTAGGATTATTCGCATACCGTTCACTGGATCTGTAAAGCTCCGTTCTGTGCTATTGAAAACTGGGCCTGGAGACTACACTCCTTCCAAAGTTTGCCTCGTACGTAGCGCATCTTACATACATGCAACGTTAGCATGCGTCCTAATCCGCGACAGTTCGCGAACGAGAACAACGCGGACTTTTCCGATATTTCGGAAAAAGAACCGACCCAAGAATTTGACATTCCTCAAGGCCGAGATATTGGAGAGTATGCTGTAAAGTATGTACCGCTAGCGCCCAGTCCAACACGTTCACTGGAGTAAATTCGCACAGAGCTTCGAGATTCTCGACACTGTCTTCTTTGACATTGTTTTTCCCTGGTTCCCAAGGTGCTGATACGATCAGAGTGTATTTCTTGTGTCTTAGGGGATCGTGGACAGAGGTATGTCCTGCTGCGGCAGATATTCCTCCATACGTAGAACGCCGTTCGTTTCCCTGATAAGTCTATTTACTAAACGGGCCTTTGCACAGAGGAAACGGGACCCGGTCGTCACTGTATACGAGTCGCAAGCGAATCTGGCCGACCATGAAAAAATTCAGGGTACTGACGGAGGCGTAAATGCTTCGCGGCTTGGAAGCTGACACTGAAAACTTACTCAGCTCTATCGTGTACTTTCCCGCATGTGTTCTATAGCATTACATTCCGTATGGTGAGCGGATGGTGCACTACACCCACTCGGTACCCATAAATTGTACGTTTATAATTAAACGAAGTACTGTTTAGAATTTGTAAGCACGTGATTGACATCGTGATGACGCTGCGAACTTGTATGGAATATTGTTAGTCTTTGTTAGTAGATTTTGCTCGTGTACTTCTTCTGTTTTCTTCTGACGACAGCGTACTTTAAACTGTTCGCTCGGACCAATTCGCACTTGTGCTAAAACGCAAATGACGGATGCTTCCCATCGGTTGAACATGTCCAATTCCGCCGAAGAGTCACAGATCGAGCAACATTCAGAAGGTGGCCAGCCAATTCCAGTCGAGGTGTCAGAGGAGCTCGAGCGGATAACCGTGAAGGACTCGGGTAATAGCTCCTTGGGACCTGGGAGTGTGGATAAATTAGAAGGAGATAGCAATAAAGAAGGTACTGTGGAAGCCTATCTACTTCGCACCCCTTGGACCATATGCATCCTCCGATCGCCTTCTGATCCAGCCGCAGTTACTGGAGACTCTGAATTGTTACCACTTGGCGAATTCAAACTGTACGGCCCGCCGCCAGAAAGACATGCGGATTCGGCAACGGGTATGTCTTGTATCCTACCTTGATCCAGTGCAGCCCAAGGACTTGACACGTCGTTCCTTCTTGACACTTCCATCCCCGCAGCGGATATACCTCCCGATTTCTTCGAGCCTACAACTTCCGACTTAAAGTCAGCTCAGGCTTTGCTTACTGCTCGTGCGAAGGCATATCACGAGGCCCCTCTGCTAACGGAGAAATTACGAAGTGAAAAAGAACAGGAGAGACACAGAAGATGGCCCAAGGTTAGTTTCAACCAGTTTTCTCCCTCAAGGACTAATACTATTTCTTAGGCGACTATCCGAATAAAATTTGCCAGCCAATTTCTCCTGGAGAAGTCATTTCCCTCAGCAGACAAGATAAAATCCATCTATGTATTTGTCAGGGCCTGTTTACGGGAAGATGCTCGTAATCATAAGTTTGTACTTTGTACGTCTTACGATTGCTAACGAGCATGGTGCCGAGACATTCAGCAGGCTAAATATGTACACATTTGTTAGTTGAAACGCCACCTCGCAGAGACTTGAAAGTGTCCGACCCGTCAGTGAAGGATAAGTCTCTTTACGAACTACGTTTAGTGCCACAGAGTGTCTTGCACTTCCGCTTCCTTGAAGACGATATCAAACTTGACCGTAAGCGCTTGGTTCTGAATTACACATGTGCTTTGTTGTGTCTCACATTTAGCACATACCAGTTCCTGCCGGACTTCCTCCGCTTCTCCCCGTAATTCTTTCGCGAACCGTAGATCAACCCGCACCTCCTGTCCAAGCCGAACAGCCAACAGTAAAACAAGATTCGCAGAGGCCCTCAAGTACAACTTCAAACAGTAGCTCTGCAGTTGATAGTAAAATATCCAAGTTCTTGAGGCTATCCAGTAAGTGTGATTTATCCCGTAATGCGCGTCCGATACGTGCTAATTTCAGTGTTTAGAAGGCAAGAAATGATAGTTCAAGTTAGCTCGTATTTGTACTTGTTTAAGCTATATTTTAGTAGACAAAAATGTATTGAAATGGCAGCGTTGTATAGCACTGATAGTCCCACGGGTTCGTACGCACTCACCTGCGAAAGAAGTTATGTTCTATTTAGAATTAGCTTGCCACGCTGGTGAGCCTAAGCACGTCCTCAATTAGGCTTCGTTTTCGCTATCTAGAGCGTCGCTATCTCAGACGCTAGTACCTTCCCAATTACCTCAATTATGAAGCTCCAAATCTGCCACTTACTACTTGTGACTGCCTTCAAGTTGACCACTGTTGTTGCTGGCGTCTTTACTAATCAAGTATCCCAACAACATGGCGTGTTATTCAACGGGACTCACAGTATTGATGATAACGAGGTGTATGATGCGGAGGGGGAAACCCTTGATGCAGAATTCCCTGCGCCCACACAAAGTCTCGCCTCCGTGTCGAACAGAACATTCACCATAGCCGGGCACCCATCATTTCCTGACTACGGTATAAGAATCAAGAAAACGCGCTTTTGCGATGGAACTGTCAAGTCAGAATACGGCTGTCATTGATTCGTCCATTCTCGGCTGATGCCAGATCTTATCCTGAAGCGCATATACAGGCTATATTGACGTTGGGACTAGACACATTTTCTTCTATTTCTTCGAGAGCAGAAGCAGCCCGGAAACAGACGACGTGATTTTCTGGACTAATGGAGGTCTGTTCCGACTCAGGATAAGCTCAATACCGATTTCCTTACTTTTTAAATGCGATAGGTCCTGGTGCTTCATCGGCCCTGGGTCTTTTTATGGAGCTTGGTGCGGTGACCAATCTACTATCGCGGATATATCTAAAACTTATCCGTGGACTCCCCGACCACGGCCTCAACTCGCAGGTCCGTGCAGAATTGAAAATGCAACTAGCACCAAATTCAACCCGCACTCCTGGAACTCCAATGCAAATATTTTCTTCGTCGACCAGCCCATCAGCGTTGGCTTCTCCTATGCCAGTTACGGAGAGCACGTAGTGCGTCTCGGACTTATAGTGCAGAGAATATGGTACTCACTACACTTTAACCTAGAGCACAACGGAGGAAGCCGCTACAGATATCGCAGCCTTCATTGCCATATTTTTTGAACACTTTGTTCAATTTAAAGGACGCGGATTACATATGGCCGGAGAGTCATATGGGGTAAGTCACCATATCAGCTCCGTGTTTATGCTATCGCTTATGCACAGCGTAGGGACGGTACATCCCTGTCTTCGCTTCTGCAATCTATGATCAGAATGCGAAGCTTGTTGAAGCAGGCTTAACGCCCATCAATTTGAAATCGGTCATGATAGGTAATCGCTGGAGATTTTCACGTTTTAACCTTTTACTAACCATAATCCGCCAGGGAACGGCTGGACAGACTTTTTCCGGTAAACAACAATGCCAAAAGGAAGCACATGCCAAATGATAGTCCTTTGCTGACGAAGAATTCCGCAGAATGGTCCCATCCTATTTCGACATGGCGTGCACTTCCGCAGCCGCCTTTCTGGACATAAGGTCAGGCAGGACTTGAGGCAATGCCATGGTATGTCCACTGACTATTACCAACGGCCACAGTACATGCATCAGAATGAAGAAGGCAGTGAGTCCTGTCCCAGTCTTAATATTGTCAGAATCCACAACCGCTTACTTTACTATTTCTATTAGGTCCCCCTTTGCAGGAAATGGACAAGTGCTGCTTGCATTGACATGTTTGATCCCATGAGTTGCGGAGCTGCAATGAACTTCTGTTCGAACGAGCTTCAGCTGCCAGTATCCCTCTCTGGTAAGAACCCGTATGATGTCAGCAAGGACTGCGAGGGGCAGCTAGCCGACACGTTATGCTACCCTATAACGAAGTAAGGCCTTACGTCTTAGCAAGAGTTCGCAACGAAAGCCTGACATTCCCCAAGGTCAATCCAAGCCTACCTTGACCAACCTGACCTCAGAAAGACACTTGGAGTCGACCCATCGGTCGGCAATTTCAAGACGATTTCTCCCGCAGTTGAGTACGCGTTCGGCCTGACACTTGACAGGCTCCATCCCACACAACACTGGCTCTCTATGCTTTTGGAACGGAAAGTGAGGACACTCATTTACGTGGGGGAATATGATTGGATATGTAATTGGATTGGCAACGATGCATTCACATTGGCTATGGAATGGAGTGGACAATCGGAGTTCGCGAAGCAGCCCTTAAGGGACTGGACCGTGGACAAGCGTAATGCGGGGAAGGTTAGGACTGCTGGGCCACTCACATTTGCTACGATCAAAGATGCAGGACATATGGTGAGATCCCGCCACGACATTGCGGCGCGTACGACACGAGCTAACGAGGTCTTCAGGTTCCGTACGACAAGCCTATTGAGGCACTGGCATTGGTGAATAGGTGGATTAATGAGGAACCGCTCTAAGTAAGAAATCAATACGTTAGCTACAGTGAAAACGAAGGATAGTAATAAACAGATGGATCAGAATCGAAAGGTTATCCGCAATGAGGCAAGCTCTTGGCAGTCTAACATGCTAATGTCTCGATGAGGCTCAAGGCCCATCCTGTAAGAATAGAACGAAAAAATGGAGAAGGACTCACGGCCACGCCCAATACAAATGGAACACTATATAGCAAATTGTTGAAGTTAGCTCATGAGCCATCTACCATGCCTTTCGACATAGACCTCTGGAAATGCGGATGGCTGAGACCATCGAGGCCGCAGACCGTGGCAGACGAAAAGCTAAAATCTTCCTCGAGGAGTCGAAGGCCGAGGGTGTCATTTTTTCTTCTCACGATATAGATCGCACGTAAATATTACATAAGAGACAACATGCGCAGACGGTTGCGCTCCTTTGAATACCGCTCTTGCTCGATTCTTAGTCCGACTCCGAGTCTAATGCACAGAAATAGTGAGCACATCATGCGGCGGGATTTCCGGACGACTACATACTGGAGGGGGTCGGCGACTCCGGACTTCCGAGACTGTATAGTCAAGTACCACTGGTGCCGGCAAAATGAAGGGTTTTAATTTTATGCCGGTTTTCTAGCTCGGCCGGGCTCCGTGGTATTGTAACATTACTCATTTTTCCGCCACTGAAAGGCACGGACCACCGCCACACATTAACGCTGTTGAAGCTCGTAAGTGATTTGAAATGTTCACTTTTGACTCATTTTGGGATCGGTCACATGGAAACGGCACTGCCTGGAAGCTGGGTCATGTATTGGCGCTGAACAACGCGCACCCCACGTTCCTTCAAGGCGCTATGTAATATTATACATGTCCGGCCATTATCGATCTCAGCTTAAAGGACACAACAACCTTCTGCACGTTCCGTTCTTTGTCTTCGTACTTTCCACTCTTTAACTCGTGGAGCCGTCCTATCCTACGGCTGGTGCGCTTTCGAGTGGTCAGAGCCTGGGGATGTTTAAATCTACAACTCCACGGAACAGACCGCATCCTCTTTCGCTGGCGCCTTTGCACGAGCGGGCCTTCGTCGGTGCTTCCACCAGCACGTCTTCCAAGGATACGACAAGCCCCATCACTCCTAAAGACGCGGATGAGCACTTCATTGATCATCTGTGGAAGCAAGTGCGTTCAAAGGTGAATGGCCCATCCGAAATCCCAGCCCCTACGAATGGAAAGAGAGGACCAGAAGATGATGAGGGACACGGGGCTAGTCCCATGCCAGCCGGCCAAGCGTTCCGTCGTACTACCCGGCGCAGGTCAATGTGAGCGGCCTTTGATATTGAAAGCTCTTGTGTATCTGATTATTATGACATGAATCTATCTGCTAATGTAGAACATTCAGAGATTCTTCTGATGGAAGAAATGTTGTTGTAACGCTCGACATGTCGGGCGTAACGAAATCTGATATACACATCGGTTATCAACACCGACGGCTTGTTGTCTCATATAAGACATTCAAGGAGATCGAGCGACGGGAGGTAGATAAATTCGTCCAAGAGACGAGAGAGAGGAGATACATCCGATCTATACCCTTATCCGAAGATGCGCGGGTGAGTTTTTCGGGTTGATCTCGCGCACCTTGCATTGATTCTCGTTTTAATTCAGCCTGCGGGAATTCGCGCAGCCATGGACGGTGATCAACTGTTAATTTCGTATCCCAAGTCCCAGCAACAGTGAGCAAAGTCCGCCCGGAAGAGAAGAAGTCCTACGTACTCCCCGCCACTATTAGGCTGTGATGTGATGATATCTAATTGCTGTAGGCTCGACTTTTCCATTGCTTAATTATTGTTTTGTATTAGATCCCCATGTATGTGATTGTACTTACGATGTATCCCTCGCAAAGCGCTTTTGAAGTTTTGATTAGCAATTGTTGTTCAATTTTGAATTTACAAACAGACAGCTATTGTACTCTAAAATATTATGTAATCGAGCCGCGTCGCGTCGCGGTCAGCGCCCAACGACTTCAGGACTTACTTACCGCTGGTAACGGTCATGCCAGATGATAATGGTTCAGAAACGTCGCCCGAGGACAGCAGCACAACACACTTTGTACGCATAACCAGCGGGGGCAAGATTAGATTATGGGTCGACTTTTCTCTGAAGTTCTTACAAGTGTGTCTCTTTTCTTTGGGACCATACTACCATCGTTATGAGTGATTCGCTCAATAGCTTGATCCATTATAAAGGAAAACCCTGGAAGGCCTCTTACACTCCATACACTGCCTCCTGGCTCATTGACGAATGTTGTCTCTGTTAAGACCGCTGCTGCACCCCTCGACGAGATAGACCGAATTGAAGATCGGTCCGGCCAGCAAACGCCACAGGATGACCTAGAAAGACGGAATAAATCATGCCCATCGACGTCCAACATTCCGCGCCTGATCTCAGTCGTTGAAATTATCAAACGCGAATATCTCAAAACGAAAACGCCTGACCATTCCAGCACAGGACTGTTTCAATACAATCGCCTTGGGATCTTAGAAGAACTTGAATCTTCGACCGGAGCTAAGTCAATATCCTCAGAGGAAGAACATAGGCAGAATGAAATTTCTGCTGTTATTGAGGGTAATAACTAGTAAGTTTCCGCGGACAAGTTTATTGTACGGATTTTAGAGGAAGTTTTCCAGTCCTCGGCAGGTGATTACACCATACATGCAAGTAACCTTATGCACAAGCGCACTTCCAGCGATGGAAGGTGAAACGACGTGAGCGCTCGGCTTTTACATATGACTTGTGGTATTTATCGCTACCCGACTCCTGTAGTGCTCAGCCTCCATCCGTCAGAAAAGTGACAAAATCCTCAAAAACTCGACTACGTCGTCGTCTCAAGAAGAAATTAGCCAAGGAGGTTGCTACTACGTGACGATGATCTGTTGGCATTAAATCTGGAAGCAAAAGGAACCAGAGAAATGTGTACACACTCTCGATTCAATCGGAGATTCCCTCTGTCTACCAATCTACAAGAAACCACTGGTACCGGGTCAATGAAAGACTCATCTCAGGCTGGCCTGTTAAAGTTGATATCATTTTGCGAGGGAATTGTCCTGAGTTTCCAATTCACAAAGAAGTTGTATTAATCACGAAAGGCCATATTGAGGTGAGGGAGTGTGTACTACGCTCAAGAATTGGGACCGTACTATGGACGCATATATTTTGAACCAGAGGGAGTCACCATTGTAAATATTATCATTTACTGACGGGAGAGCTCTACCCCTCTGTACCCCCCTGCACGCATATACCTATGAGAATATCGATATGCGTTGTATAGGAAGACCATCGTGATTCAAGTTGTCGTAGTATACTAGTGCATGTTTCGAATCGGTTCAAAGCGGGAATTGCCACTCCGACCCGGAGGCGCGTACTATGGTGCCGTCGTTAGTCGCGAAATGCGACCCATATACACAAACTCAAACCTCCCATCGCATTTGACACCATCGCTCTTTCTCGACATTGAAAACCAATAATGGCAACGGCCGCTCCTCCGCGGGCGAGTGGTACGGAGGGGGCACAGGCCGCAGTGGTCCCTTCCACTGGAGCAGCACAAAACTTACACAACCCAGGTAGCACTTATACCGATACCATTGACGCTTTCAGTGCGCTAACGTTCTCTAACTAGGGGACAGAGCCCCTATCCTTCCTTGGCCAGATATTGGACATCTTGCAAAGTGGTCTGTCTCTTCGTACAAGTTCGGGTTTGGTCCGGAATGCTTGAGGGACGACGATCCAGAAACATTCTGGCAGTCAGTCCATCACTATTCTTTGAGCTCGCATTCATTCGTTCAGGTCTAAGCATGAACAAGCAGTTCGGATGGTCCACAGCCGCACTTTATCATTGTGCAGTTCCCTAGGAAAACGGCAATACAGGTCACCTCTTTCATGGCTCGGGTGTTTGGTTCTCTCAGGCTCTGACGACCTGTGGGGATTTCCAGAAAGTTAGCCTCCATCTGAGCTTTCCGCTAGACGACTCTTATACCCCTTCGACGCTCTGTCTACGTGCTGGAACAAGTTTAAGTGACTTGCAGGATGTCAGAGTTGTCACACTCGACAAACCCAATGGCTGGATAACCTTCGATGTTTCCGCGGAACTCCATGAGGAGGGACAGGAGTTGTGGGTAACTCCTCGATTCGATACACTATTTATTTGACTCCAGGTACATGACAATAGCAAACCTGTGTACTGCTACGTTTTACAGATTATTATTCTGTCGAACCACATGAACGGCAAAGACACGCATGTGAGGGGACTTCATGTTCTCGGCCCAATGGAGTTGCGTATATTCTTCAAAAAACGAGCCTCGCTGACTTCCGTCCTCCCCCAGAGAAGCTTTGCATGAAGATGACCCGTTTCCTTTTGTAACACCTCAATTCAAGATGTATGAATGTATTCGATGATAAACATGAGCCAATAAACATATCTGCTAATTCATTTTGACGAGGGGGATGCAAAATATCCTTCCGGGAGACGAGTGGAAAAGGTTGTGGGTAGGCCTACATTAATTGCACGCTATCATTAGCACGGAGAATGGCGAACATAAAGGACAGAGGAACGTGGCGAATAAGTAAGAAATAGGGGAGTTGCACAAATCGCTACATAATCTAAACTTGAGGATGATAAAGCGGCTGATCGCCGTACGTGGTTTGGTGTTGGAGATTCGAATACGCTTGCGGGTATGGGACAGCTTGAGTAGAACGACCGGGCACAGCATTATTTGATGTTATAGAGTACGGTTGTTGAGTTTGTGGGGAGGATGGTCCATGAGATACGTCGTTAGGATGCGCAGCGACTGACGAATACGATGGCTGGGAGGCGCCATGGCCGTTGGTTTGGGGAAGATAAACATAGCTTTGAGTCTGTGGATTCCATGCCATCGCCATTCCTTGACTAATTAGGGGCGGTTGATAAGGTAATGCTGGATGTGTAACTCCATGGGGTTGACTCTGAAACTGTGGGTGGAGGGCTGTTGGATGAGGGGAGAAACCACGTTGAAGAGGTTGATAATGTGCAAAAGTCATAGGCGCTTGCGACTGGTATGGTAAGTTCTTTTTACTTGTCGCGGAGACGCTATGGTGTCCTAAGGCTACACCCGGAGCCTGCGATTGAGCGAGGTCCGAACGGTCAAAATAGGGATCCCGGCCATTGGCAACCATGCGCGATTCGGTATGCGGCCTGCGAGCCTCCGGACGGTTGCCGTTTTTGACAGACGAGGCAGTTGCTCTTGGACCAAGCGCTCCCTTTTCAGTATGCACGCGGGAGACTTTCTGACGTGAGCGCCCAGGCGAACCTAAACTATGAGCAAGACATTCCTTGCAGGTGAAATCGACAGCGTCCCAGTTGCGCAAAGTCTTCCCGGCTCGTTTATCAACTGCATCATGACATGCAATATGCTGCCACTTGTTGCACCTTCCGCAACTCATGAGAGGAACACCTTCGTCCTGACACAACATAAGCACCCTTCTGTACGTCGGCATCGTAACGACTTACTCTATTGACGCCCTTCGCGCCACACACTTCGCAATCAAGCTCCCAATCATCGCTTGACACTTGCTTGGTATACCCTTTTGGATCATTGCGGTGGGAAGGTCTCGAAAATTTTATAGTCTCGGAGGATCCATTGCCAATTGTGTCGGATGGTGGCTCGGTAGCATGCACGTTTGTCTCTACGCTAATAGATTTCGAAGTTATATTAGCATGCTGGAGGCATGGACCAAGCACTAACCTCGTCTGTTCTAGTCGCTGCCGTCTCAGGAGCTCTCTCTCCTCTCTTTCCTTTCGTCGTTGCTCCCTTCCCTGCTCTCGCTTCAATCTTTCCTCTTCTTCCTTACGCGTGCGAGCCTCCAGCCGTCTCATTCGAGCCATTTTCCCTTCTTCCTCGGCCTGCCTTGCGGCCGCTATTCGCGCGGACTCCTTTTCCGTTTCCTTTATAGCAATGCGCGATGATCTCTTTCGATTCATAAGCGCTTCTTCCTTTGCACGATGCCTTTCAGCTTCCTGTTAAACTCATAAACACCTGTTATTGTGAACAGATAATAGATCACGTACACGTAGGCTCTCGGTAACGTAAGGAACAATTTCTTGAGAAAGCAGCTTATATAGCGCCTTTTCCAAATAATGCGTTGTTTTCTCGAACTGTTGAGAAATGGCCTCCCATTCCTGCAACGAAACGCAAAGCTGGAGGACATTGAATCAACGCGATAGCCGGAATAGAATATCGACCTACAGTTTCCCATTCAATAAAGTCTATCGGAAGGCATGTCGGCGGCTCATCGTCTTTGTAAACGCCCTGGGTCTCCTCTGTAACTGCCTCATGTGCCGCTGCCGAAGTCCCATCTGCTTTGCGAGGTACCTCGGGGTCTGAAAGCTCTGTTAAATCACTTTCATCTCCACTGTCTAGCCATGTTTTGTTTACGCTGCTACGTGGTTCCGAAGTGGCAGAGGATCGCTTTTGCCTTCGAAGCAACAACCTCCCCTCACCGTTGGCCCTGTCAGACGAAGCATCCGTCTTCGTCTCGAAACCCTCGCTTGCGGCCAACCATTCCGGAGGAATTTGTTGCCACTCGTCGTCATCGTCGTTACCGCGTAATCGACGGCTGGTTCTAGTGCCAAGGGTCCCGTGTTTGGAAGGAGAAAATCTTGAAGACGCTCGTCTATTATAAGACTGCATCTCAGCTTTGGCTGCTGCAAGCTGCCTGGCCTGTAGATCTAGCTTTACATTCGCTTGAGTCTTCGCAGCTCGAGCCCTCCCGTTTACCTCAGGAGTCGAGGTCGGGGTTTCCTCAAATTCGCCGCGTCGAGCACCACGGTTTCTTTTTGAGCGCGTTTCAATTGAGCTTCCGCTTTCGAGCTCGCGCTTAGCTGAACCTCGTGTCAAGGAGCCACGCTTACGTGTCGGGGTGGCCGGCTTTGACTCACTGACCGTCTCTGTTTCTGCGATTCTAGGTGCTTTCGATTTCCGCTTGCTGACACCCAGAGTAGACTTGCGTTTCAAAGATTTCTGAGAAGGCTTTGGTGGCGCACGTTGGATCCATAAACGGTCCGCTGAGTAATTTTGCGTCAACGAACATTTAAGGCGGCTGTTAATTAATTTACTTACGGCCAATAAGCCAATAGGAATTTCGTTTGGCGTCGTATCCGATAGGCTCGATACGCTGCGGAGTTCGTCAGTACAACCTCAAAATATGCAGTTAAACGAATAAGACATACCCAGGATGCAACATCATCGTCGCTGCGCATGACCGTCCTCAATCTCAAGGGCGTCTGGAAGTGCCACTCTATGACAGTGTGAATGCTCTCTAATTTTTCTAACATCGTCAGATCGGCCCAATTCTTCGTCGGATTCACCTCATCATCGAATTCCTCGGATTTTGTACCCAATGGAAGGCCGCCAGCATTGTCAGGTTTAGTCGCCCCATTGACATCAGACGATGCTCCCATATTCGTTCTAGTAATATCGTGATTAGCTTCGCTCGTCCCTGCGGAAGCCACATCTTTTTGCTCGTCGTTTTCGCGTTGCGATTTGTCGTCTCCTGAATCCTCAAACTCGCCTTGATGCTCCGCTCCTAGCTCCGACTCCACAGTTGTAGCTCGTGAGTTGCGTAAAGTTATGGGCTCAATACCTATTGGATTAGCGTCAGGGTCTCTCCGCAGGTATTGTCTCCTGAGGGCAGTCTGCCAGTTCTCGACCCTGTATTGTTTTTGTCTTGATGAGCTGATGACCAGACCAGAAAAGAGCACCTACGTGATTTTTCTGTCATGCGAGAGCGTTATAAGTAGGCGCTGCATCAGCCGCGGTAGGACAACCATGGTCGAGTCAACTAAGTCTTCTTCAATGTCCTGAAGGAAAAGTGGAACAATCGCGCTGAGCATTGGTGCAATCCATCAGCATGAGAAAAACGCACCACTAGTGTTACATCCTCCAAAGCTATCAAAGGTGCAAATGTGTAGAAGAACTGGCTGAGGGCAGCCCATTTCCACTGACGCCTAAGCTCGCGAAGCTGTGGCGAAGCGGACGATACGGGCTGCGCGATAGCCGGTGAGCCTCTTGCCAGGGCAGGGGTAGACGAAGATGACGCGACCGTTCGCGCGAGAGAGTGCCGTGCCATTCACGACGCGTGCACTTGCGTTGTGTTCAGGCGAGTCGGAGATCAAGACAGTGTTGCCCAGCCTGAAACCTCAGGCCGGCAGACGTGCTGGGATGGATGTACGGCGCACAAAAAGCGTGGTAGCTCCCCAGTGTTTGCGAACGTGGGTCTTTGATGATACGACCTGCCTTTGTATACTAAAGGCTGTTGGGCGATGAGCAGGAGGTCGGCGGGGCTGAATACTGAAGTTGGCATTAGTTGCTCAAACGCTCGTTGCGCGTCCGGTGGCGTGAGACTTGTTTTCTTTTTTAAGCATTTTCCTACCTTATGTAATAACTGATTTAGGACTACTACTTACATAGTACTAGCTCCCCAATACACGCCGCTTCCTATATCCTTATTGATGGACACTTTATTCAAAATGCGGAACAAGGCCATAGCAAACCACAAATGGTTCACCAAATTTACAGTTTAGGAGGCAACTATATTCGGGTTTGTTCCCCGTGATAGATCCATGCACGTACACTCAAACATATTTGATCCGAGAGACGAAAGACGCCGGACTTGGCGGCCGCTAATATACGCAGGCCTGAACTCTCATCATCTCTAGATGCTTCAAGTCATCTACAACACGTTCGATGGTCAGAATCAATATAGGATATGTCGTTGATAGACTGCACCAGCCCACTCGTCAAAGGGATCAAGGTAGTATTCTAACCACCGCGCCTCCGCCGCGATCAACCTCTGGAGGAAACCCCGATAAATGATAGTAGCACGGTCCTCCAGTTGTCATTTCCAGAGATACACCCATCAAGCAGGAGACCATCTCCGCTCATAACGCGGGACTAGTTTTGCATGGGATGTTCGGTCCTGCCTTGACTTTAACAACCATATGCATTTCGTGCAGGCGAATCGGACAGCCGAAGGACAGAGTTGGGAAGATGGCAGCATCCACTAAGAATCCTACGGACTCCTACCAAATAGTGTAACAGCTTAACAAGAAAGGCATCGTGGCTATATGCGATACTGTATATTGTTTATTATGGTCAGTATTCCCCAAATCGACGGAACGCAAGCAATATCCATCTCCCTCCCGGGTGCATACAACTGCATCTTTATCAAGTACAGAATTGCGGCAGGCACAATTGCCGGAGTGTTGATGTTCTCCAGCCAATTTAATATTCGGTAAAGAAAATATTAAACGGCTATAACAAGTTCTCCAGATGATTTGACCGGTGGGACTTTTGACACGTCTGGTGCAATAAGGAACGGCGCGTTTATTCAAGTTCGTTGCGTAAGGTGGGGGCTAGTCTGTCCTTATCAATAATCAAGTACTGGACTTGTTTGACTGACCGCTACCAGGTGATTATTGCGGCCCTACAAACGGTAGTTCTCATGTATCTTTTATTTATGCTTCCCCCTCAATGGTCTTGCAAATACTTAACAACGCCTCGCCTAGCTTTTCGAAATCGGAAATCTTTTGTTCGTTTTTGAGCTATATGATATTGCTGGAAGGCTTATTTCTTACGTACCTCGTTGAAGATTTGTGCACTGCATCTAACCCACCAACTGCCAGCATGGAAATAAATCTGAGCTGACATGTTCCATTCGCTAGAAAGCAAGGTGCGGATGCGTAAGTTTATTTCCGTCGATGTATCCACTTTGAGCGGGAGTCCAACGTTGACCTGTAATTATAAAGAAGGTAGCAGCTCACAACACGCATACAGGAAAAAGAATATTCGCCCCTACCATGTTAGCCGTAAATTCACCATTCTCATCCATAACACGTGTGCCAAGAATCTCTGCGAGCCTTCGTCCTCCCGTCAGAGCGAGATTGTGACAGTAATCGTTAATTTTCTCCTCCCCGCCAAGCCATTTGCGAAAATCAAGGGCTAGTTACTAATGTCAGCCCATGGCTTCGTTAAACGCGTCTCCTTACCATGCTTGACACTCATATGTGGAGCCAAGTCGCATGTTCCTGTCCCTTCAAATGAGATAATTAAGGTTCGTTCCCGACACATGTTCCGGAAACTTACAGTCAAATTGACCGACAAAATTCGGCGCTTCAGGTCCTCCGGGAGGGTCCGCAGGAGATACGTAGTACGAAGATGTAGGGAGGGTCGTTCTAATTAAATGCTGATTTCTATCGGAAAGTTTCAGAACTTTCATTGTAAACGGCAGAAATGAGGTGTGAGTGTGCCAACCTTTTCGGAACATAAAGTATTGCGCATCCTCTCTTTGCGTAGAGCCATTTGTGGCAATTCTAAAAACGATACATACGTGTATTCAATCTGGGCAGGGCGTATACTCGCAGGCCACTTACTGAAATCCAGAAATCCGGACCGGCCTCTTTTAAATTTATATTTACTTCTTGTCCTATGGCATGAGCGGCATCGATAACGCTCAATACGCCCTCCTCCTTGCAGATGCTGACCATCTCTTTCCAAGGCAGCAGAGCGCCCGGAGTAGAAATAATAGCGTCGATGACGGCAACAACTTTGCGGCCGCTTTGACGGGGAATTTCTTTCAAGTGTGCACGGAAACGTTCCGGAATGTCGGAGGCAGTTGTAGGAAATTCCAGCACAAAGGTGCTGTGTTGGGGGTGCGGAGGGGTATCCGAGATGTACTGTATCGTCCGAGCCACGGCAGGATAAGTGACCTTAGCTGAAATATTTTTAGAGGTCAAATTTCGAATTTCATTGGGTGAAGATCTCACTTTCGACAATGACATCGTCCTTACTCCAGTCCAGGTTGCGCAGCACGGTGTTCACCCCGTGTGTGGCATTCGGCACAATCACACATTCATCAGTTTCGGCGCCGATAAGCTGAGCAAGCTGGGAACGAACGGTGTCCAAGAGAGGTTTATACGTGGTGCGCATGTATCTGTCGGGATTAGCCTCAATTTCACGGGATATCCTCTCGCATGCTTCCAAAACAGGAAGAGGAAGGGAGCCATAGGACCCTGCGGAAAATGTTTTGATGACGAAATGGGAGAGGGATTATTAGCAGCACTCTTACCATTGTTAAGATTGATATACGAAGGTTCGAAAGCAAAGAGACGGAGCATGGGGTGACCGAACGCAGGCGGAGTCCCCTCAGACTCTGCCTGAGGATTGGGGACGACTTCGGACATCAGAGAAAAAGAGAGAGAGGCTTATCTTGGAAGCTGGGTGTAGGAAGGAGGGAAGAACAGTATAAGACTGAGGCGATTTCAACGAGTCATTCCGCACGGCTACTACTAGACACGGCCCGTCTACAGCTGACTCGGATGCAGTATCAATATGATCGGCGGGAACTGCATATATTTGGTACATTTGTTACATAAGCGGGGGACGTGGCGCTTTTGCAACACGGTCGGTTTGCAAGCTCTTGCTTGCTACTTTTCGGTCCCTCTTCCTCCCAACATGCGTCTATTCTTCTCGTGGTCTGCATTGGCTCTGGCTGCGTTTGCAACGCTCGTCGGGGCGGAGGATGCTTCAGACCCGGAGGTCTCTATCACCGCCTCTTTTCCGGAAAACAACCCGTTCGGACGTCAGTATACTTGCTACTCTTACCTTCAGCGCGACTCGC
Organism: Coniferiporia weirii; assembly: GCA_024195185.1. NCBI lineage: Eukaryota > Fungi > Basidiomycota > Agaricomycetes > Hymenochaetales > Hymenochaetaceae > Coniferiporia > Coniferiporia weirii. Next base: position 32,693 of record JAKOPK010000183.1, read on the forward strand.
TCACCATTTACCCGCTATTTAGAGATTGTAAACGGAGAACGCAACCGCATTAATTTGCTTGTTGAAAACAAATCTGATCTCAACGTCACGCTCATTTCTATTGCTGGCTCGTTCCACGATCCCCAGACGGACACTCTCATCAAGAATGTACGTTTTTCTGTATATAAACCCGTGCCCTTGCTCACACAAGCGTGTAGGCCACAACCCTCCCATATGGGCTCCGGCTCATCTCGGGCACGAAGCTCCAGGTCCCCTACCAATTCCACAGCGAGTACGTTGACAGCTCTGCTTATTTTAAATGATGCCAGCTCATTCCTCTGATAGGTTTAAGGTAAACCACACTTCTCCGGCACTTTCTTATTCTTTAACTCTAAATGTTCTTCATTAGCCAGGGGATGTGCGCTTGAATATCTGGATGACCCATTCAGTGGACGTGAGTAATGTGATTTCAACTTGACTTCTTCAATCTAAGCCCGGTGCACAGGACAAATTATATCAAGTAACCGCATATGACTCGGTGGTGACCGTCGTTGAACCTGAAGTCTCTATCTTCAATTATCAAGTGTACGTTCTTCCCTTATATGAGTTAATATGTGTTGCCCAACAATATTTTGCGACAGTATCACCACGTATCTATTCACTGCGGCCTTCCTCGGCGGTCTCGGCTACTACGCATTTGTCACATTTGTCCCCAAGCCCAAGAAAACGCGCAAGTCGACCACTTCCGGTGGGGGCAAGGGCTCCATCAGCTCGCCTGTTGGCTCAGTCACGGCGACCGGCGCAGGAGGCTACGAAGAAGAATGGATTCCGGAGCACCACTTGAAAGTGAGGCGCGGCAAGAAAAAGGCAGGCACTACGAGCAGCGGTGATGAAGTGAGCGGCGGCGAAGCTAGTGGAACTGAAGGCAAAAGGCGCAAGGGGCGCAAGTAATGCGACGTGTAGCTAAATTATGTCTACCCTTAAAAGCGTAGCTTGTCAGGGCATTAGGTAGCCCCCTAGTTATGCGTCTCTGGAATCAGCTTTGGGCGCAACGGAGGCATGGTTGGATGAGAGGCGCTGACAGTGCGGCGGGCTTGATGTTCATTGTTAACTCCCGTGCGTCCGGGGGCGCTGCAGTCTTAGAGGCCCGGTGCGGGAGGAGTCGGGAATGTGTGGCATTCTGGTATTAGGAAAATAGACAAGAAAAAGGATGTGTCTAGAATGAGCATCATGTGTCTATCTGCTTGTATCCTTTCACCTATGAAAAGAACGTTAGCCTCGGGACAAGACGCGACTAAGTTATGCACAGGCGCACCCTGTTCTCCCGCAACAGTTCAACATACTTTTCCGACAGCCATTTGCAGTTCTCATAGTGGTTGACACCCTCTACTCTGTGACACTTCGTCAACTCGTCGCGAACGATTTTGGCCTCCATGGCGCGGACCCATGACTCCCGGATGTGCTCTTCGCGAGCACGGACCCTCGCTGTACCGAGTTTAGTGCCACGTAGCCGGTTTGGAAGAGGAATAGCAATACCTTGCAATTGTTCGACAGTGCTCGAATCCATGAGGACGGATGGTCGCGTTGAGATGACAGCAGTTTACAGACAACTCACGGCCGTTCCAAATTGGGAAAGCTGTATAATCGGGTAATTTATTTGAAGCTGCAGCGCATTTACTTACCTAGTTTCCTGCTACTTCTCCTTTCCCCCCAGTGCCGGAGTCTGAGGCTCCAGCAGTCTACACACACTGCTTGGATGCACTTGTATAAAAACGTCCGAATACACCAGATATTCGGAGCAAATACAGATGTTGGGAAGACCATCCTTACCACCGCTCTAGCTCTTGCCTCAGCTAGTCGAGGAAGGCTGGTCCGCTACCTCAAACCTGTAAGCACTGGACCCCTTGAGGAAGCGGACGATGGGTGGGTCATATTCACACTCATGTAATACAATACGCTAATCTGTTGGTGCTATAGGTTTGTAAAACGGTATAGCGGTCGATTCGGCGACAAAATTCGACACGACTGCCTTCTTCGCTACAAAGAGCCCGTTAGCCCGCATCTTGCTCTCCGCCTGGAGCAAAGTCATAGCTGCCAAAAGGTCCAACAATGACGCTTTACCTTGCAAGTTGAAATCTTATCCGTACTTGCAGAATGTTGAACCAACCGATGAATCGATTAATAAATCCATTTCAGCATACATCGGCGAAAGTGCGGCGTTTTCCTCCGAGAGGACCGACGTCTTCGTAGAGACTGCGGGCGGTAAGGAGTTTTACTTTGTCGAGTGCACGCGAAGTTAACAATATCCGAATTTGACGTCTTTAGGAGTTCATAGTCCTTCGTTGACTGGTATAAGTCAGATAGACAGCTATCGCCCACTTCGCCTCCCGACTATCCTCATTGGCGATTCCAGACTGGGCGGTATCTCTTCCACCATATCATCTTATGAATCGCTTATATTACGAGGCTATTCGGTTGATGCTATTCTTCTCCTTAGAGAAGATTATTATCGTAACTGGGAATACTTATCCGCGTACTTTGGAGAAAGGGCCGTGCATGTTGCATCTTTTCCCCCACCACCACCAAAGCTAGATGATGAAGTCGCGAATTATGAGGCAACAGACTCATACTATACTCAGCTGATAAAAGACGGCTCAATGGAGGACATCCGCGAATTCCTGGATAAGCAGCATATAGACAGGCTTGACGAGTTGCATTCCATGCCCGGACGTACGCTGGAATCAGTCTGGTGGCCTTTTGTACAGCACGGTCTTGTCAAAGGCCCTGAAGATGTGACGGTCATCGACAGTGCACATGGCGACTTTTTCAGTACTTACACCGGTCACGGTGGCGAAAAACCCAATCTTCTTTCGCCTCTGTACGATGGATCGGCATCTTGGTGGACACAAGCATACGGACATGGCGAGCCGTCCCTAGCCCTCGCAGCTGCTCATGCAGCAGGGCGCTACGGACACGTTATGTTCCCGCAAGCGACGAATTTGCCAGCCTTGAAGCTCGCAGAACGCTTACTGTCGCCAAAAGGCCCAGGAGCAGGATGGGCCTCCCGCGTTTTTTTCTCGGATGATGGCTCGACTGCAATGGAAGTTGCACTTAAAATGGCTTTACGCGCATATTGCGTCCGTCACGGCCGTAGTTTGGATAAAGCCGAAAAGCAACAACTTGGCGTGTTGGGATTAAAAGGGAGCTACCACGGTGATACAATCGGTGTAATGGACGCATGTCATACTGCGGACGGCGTTTACACGTGCGAATGGCATTCTGCGAAAGGATATTGGTTTGATCCGCCTGCGATAGCAATGCGCAACGGAAAGGCGACAATCACTCTTCCAGCTGCTATTGCAAAACATGCAAGCATGGACCACACGGAAATTGAGGGCGAATCCCTTGCATGGCTGTACGACGTCCCTCGGAGGCTAGAGACAGACCTTGCCAACCGGTATCGATCTTTCATCGCGGATTCACTACAGAAAATCAAGGAATCGGAAGAGTCAGTGCGTTTGGGGGCTTTGGTCCTGGAGCCCCTAGTCTTAGGTGCAGGAGGAATGATATTCGTTGATCCCCTATTCCAACGCATACTCGTTGACGTCGTGCGGAATGAAGATTTTACGCCGCAAATCCCAAACGGAACTTGGCGTGGACTTCCCGTCATTTTTGATGAAGTGTTTGTAGGAATGTACCGGACGGGCTTTCAGAGCTGTATCCCCACACTAGGCGTGACGCCAGATATAGCAGTGTATGCAAAAACGCTCACGGGCGGTCTTGTCCCCCTCGCAGTCACTCTCGCTTCAAAATCTATATTTGAAGCATTCCTTAGCGACGTAAAGGCGGATGCACTGCTTCATGGGCACAGTTACACAGCACATGCTGTCGGCTGCGAGGTCGCCAATAGGTCTCTTGAGATGATGAACAAGTTGGCGCAATCGGCGGCTTGGTCCGTGATGCAAGACGGCTGGAGGGGATCAGCATCGAAGGAACCACGTTCGACACCCACGATGTGGAGTTTCTGGAGTCCTGGGTTTATCGAGAAAGTGTCACAGTTACCTGTTGTCGACTCCGTGATGACACTGGGAACTGTCCTTGCCATCAAACTCAACGGCGCAACTGAAGGTTCGTCCTTTGGAAGTGTCAATTTTGCGTGAAACTTAACTCATTCCGATCTGCAGGTTACCAATCACAAATTGCCCAGACACGGCTCCGCGCGATCCAATCCTCTCCCGGCGATGATTCTTTCGCTATTCATTTCAGGACTCTTGGCGACGTTGCCTATTTCATGACCAGCCTCAATACGTCCAGCAGCGTTATTAGAGTGGTTGAGGAAAAGATTTCTGCGGCGCTTACTTAAAAGCGGAGTAAATAGTCTTAGGCATTAGACGCCTTTGTCGGAATCATACAATGTACAGGCACACATGCTGGGTAGCTCTAGTGATACAAATGATAAGAGAGGATAGATAGTTCCAGTTAGTAACGCCAATATTGAGTAAAGCCGTGCATTCTATCGAGGAAATTATGGTAGGTCGAGCTACCGCGTAGCAGCTTTTCGAGCTCCTTGATAGCCTCCTCCTCGGAAAGGTGTAGTTGAAACTTTTCTTGGAGCTGTTCGTGAACAACGCGGTAGCTAATGCCCGGAATGTTAGCTTCCCCCATCAACGACACCAAGTTAAGGATGAGGTTTGCGCTCTTCCGAATAATTGTGTATGCAACGAAGCATAAATTCTGGAAACGTGCAAACTCTGGGGAATGGGTCCCTCCCATGGCTTCGATCATCTCCGGGCAAACCTTGACAGGAGGCGGGAATGGCTTGGGGTCGCGACCAAGAATGAAACCGAAATCGACTGTACGAACGTTAGACCCTAATGTATACCTTAATATTAGTCGAAAAAATACACACCGTGGAAGAAATGCCCTGAAAAATACAATTGCAATGCAAGCGAAGTACGTCAGCTCCAGTCCATAGACTACTTCAATATTCTCACCGTCAGGTGCCAATAAGAGGTTGTCCAGATGCCTGTCGCCTACGCCTAGAATATATGTCATAACAGAATACCCAGCTATCCGTGCGTCAGTCTTATTCTAAAATTATTCAGCATGTTATTCCGTACCGCAGCTCCTGACAAAATTGTCAAGCACGGATTTCTTCACACCAAACGTCCCAACGCTCCCTTCATCCGGATGATGCGCCCTTAAGTAATTCAAGAGGGACCCATTGTATTCGCTGACGATGGCCGCTATCGTCATGCTGGGGATATACTGAGCCATTCCCTGAGACGGCCCCGTAGCCAGAACGGCGTACGGACTCAATTTCAGGTCCAAATTCTCCTTGCGTAGGAGGCGATCCATAAGCGTAAAGAGCTGTATCACGAGCTGGTCCTGCCGCATATCGTCTCCGTCCTTGAAGATCAGAGGGTACTCGCTTCCGTCGGTGCAAGTGAAGTACAGAAGCATAGGAGACAGACTAGACTTGAAGACAGACGCTTTCTCTGAAACCACTCCGGTAATCTCGATGTTTGCGTTTAATGGGAGAGGCAGAGGAGCCATGTTCACTAGCCCATTCTTGGAATCCGCGATAAATGCACGAAGACGTTCTATCTTTTTCGGACGCTGATCCTTTGATGCTTTGAGCTCTTTAAAACGCTTGGTAAGGGTGGCAATCAATTCGCCCTGCCGCCGCATAACGTCTGTGCGCTCGGGTCCATCATCGGACTATAAGCCATATATTAACATAACATGATGCGGAGAACGAAGCGGCAAATCGTACTTTTTTAACCTTCTCCATGAATTTGTACCAAACCTTTCCGTACACTTTAGCGACCATCTTATCTTCCAAGGCTACTTCGACCATGAGATACCAATGGAAGCGATTTCCCAGGACGGGATTCTGGACAGAGCGATCAATAAGGAAGTCCGCTAGGCCACTTTCATCCTGAGAGATAGCGTTTGAGCTTAATCGCGTCGATCGCTGATCATTTGCCGTGGGCTCAAACTTCAAAGCTTGAAGCAGCTGCAGGAGATAAAGAAGCAGTTCCTTCACAGAAGCATTTAGTGTCTTCACAGAAGAGACGTCTTCCGAGGAAACTTACATCATCGTCCGCCTTCGAGAGCTGCTTAACGGCGAAATTCCGCACTCGACTGTCGACTGTCCCAGGTCCCAAAAGCTCCAAAGCGTCGTCGACTTCGATATCTGTCCATTGCGGAAGCAGAACCTCGACAGCCTGCTTAACTTCACTTGAATCGCGCCAGGTCACGGACTTGAGGAATTTCGTTAAACCCCGTTTATCTCTAGTAAGATAGAAGCGGAACTTCCAGACGAGGTCTTTCTCTTCCGACGTTAACGGTTGAGTAGGGGCGTAATTAAGGATTACCTGCCATTTTTTTGTTGTGAAGTGAACTCAAATGAACAACAGGAAAATAAAAACATACACCAAGCTCATCTCTATCCTTGGCATTTGGCTTCAATTCTCGGTCAAGGGCACCGCTTCGATGACTTCGAATAAGGCGACGATGCTTGTCTTCAACCGGGTTTTCTCGAGCTACTTCGGGATCGACGATCTGCCACAGAGTGGCGTCTGAAAGGAACGACCCAGACACTGTCGCGACCGAGCCTTGGGTCGATGAATTCGGCATGATAGTCGGTAGGTTTGTCGACTCCTTTTTTGTTGACCTAGATTAGATCTGGCTTTTTCGAAAGAGAGAATAAAGGACTCACAGCTTCGCTGAACACGATGGGAAAGTCGAAGCGGGGGAGATCAATGTATAGAAAGAAGTTTTCAGATTTCTTAGCTTCTGCCTTAAAAATCACAGATTTAGAGGATGTCAGGAGAGATGATAGTAAGACACTGCTTACTGCATGAATCTCCTCCATTCTTCTAAACGCAAGTTTGTCTAACCAGTCGCACTTCTGCAGATCGCCACGTTCATACTTCTTCACCAACTGAAAGGAATCGATTCCTCAGCACTCGTACGCAGGTGACACGACGGCACAGCTCCTTACCTTCTCCAGCCTCCCCATCTCGTCCTTTACCTCCGTCTTACTCGGTGTCTTCGTATCCACGGATCCATCGGCCTCGACGCCCTTCCAAAGAAAAAGCCGATGCTTACCACGCCTCAGCGTCCTACCGCATTGCCAACCCGTCAGACAATATACCGAAAGGATACTCATCTGTCTTACCCTTTCTTTCCGAACAAACGGAACGTCGTGCCTCCTACAGGCGACGCCGAACGCGGACCGTCGATATCCCAGACCGTGAACGTTATTTGCGAGCCAAGAGGCAGGTCGCAATACCGGATAGGCAACGTAATCCATTCGTTCCACCTGTCTGGGTTGAGTGACGGTCGAGAAAGCATACGATGTTAGACTGAGACCCACGTATAACTGCTCTTGAACGCCTTGAATGCCGTGCGGTATGCGATGGTCAAGGGCTTATTGTCCGAAATAAGCTGGCACGTCACATACAGATCCGACAGAGTCCTACAACGGGTGTTCAAAGGAAGCCTCGGGCGTGTAAGCGCGTAAACAACATACGAGGACTGTGCACCAGCAAACTGAAGGTCCGGGTTATCGATCACATCTGTGAATGGTTTCGGTTTGCTGTTTCCTTCGAATTGAGAGCTAGTGTTTATATAGCGTCAGGGAGCGTCCGGAAGAGCTGAGTGCGGGGAGACCACCTACATGCGAAAGGTGACAGGAAATTTGAGAGAGCTGGACTTTGCAAACGTGAAGTCTTTGGGATTATCTTTGTCCATGACACGCTCAGCGTGAGTCACAGTGGTCGCTGGTAATGTTTCTAGGTGAGAGTTGCAGACCGCATGGGCCTGAATAACAGTACGCGTTGTTTGGCTTCACAAGCTGCGCGTCACTATTCGACGCGAGGCTCGATTTGGCATTTACCTATGTTATAAGATCGACTGGTATATGTGATTGCGTTCAGTGACTATCGTATACACAGAATCCGAAGCGCCATGCATGATAGATTAATAAAAACACGAGGAAAGCAAAGGGGTTCATGAATCGTAATAAAAAAAGGTGCATAACAAAGAGTCATTCGATCACGGCCTGATGCATAGATTGGGACACACCCGAATAAGACACCATCACCGTCAAGCAAAAAGACAGAAGATACAGAAAAAACATGACACATCGTTTATAGAAGTGAACAAGTCCGTTATTATGAACGCCCCCACCACCATACACTTCCGTTATATACACACAGACAGAGCCCTACCGGTATCCCGTGTACTCTGTGTAACTCGGCGGCCCCGGTCTTACAGGTGACGTCGAACCAGAATAGCTCGACACCGGTCCAGGGCCCGCACCTGCGATGGAAGCGCGCACCGCGGCATACGGATCTGCGTACTGCATTGTGCGGCTCACACCCGCCGATTCCGTCCCGGAAAGACCGCTTGCAGCGCTGAACGTGGACGGAGCCGCTGCGGGGACGCCTCCGAAGCCACTCGGGGCCGGATCCGAGAACGCGCCATACGCATCCATGGAGGGGCGCGATGCAGGAATCGCTCCTGAACCGTTGAAATTGCCGACCCCGCTCACGGGCGGAAGGACATACGCTTGGGATTGCCTGTTAGAGGCCGCGTTGTCATAAAAGGGCGAATTGGGGTTGCTGTTAGAGTTGTCGCGGAGAGGCGGAACGCGTCCATATGTGGACTCCTCGTCTTCCTCAAGTTCATCGTACTCGCCATCTTCACCTGGACCCACAGGTGGGTCGAAGGGCGGGTCACGGGGACCGCGCACCTTCCCACTGCGCCAGTCCATAATGCCAAGAACGAAGGTTCCCATCCAAAAGCCTGAGTAGAGTTCCGTCAGTCATGTCAACCCCGAAAAATACAGGATAACTGCACCCACCAAAGGCAAGCCAAAAAAATATCGCGCCTGCTTTTTTAGTCGTACACCATCCACTAAGTCCATTCTTGAAATCATCCCCCAAGCTCTGATGAGGGTCATTGTCTGGGTTTTTGCAGCCAGCTTCTGTCCAAGCAGAGATGGTAACGATGAAACTACAAGGGACGCAAAAAGTCCGCATTAGTATTTTTTTTTTCGAGACAGAACTTTGTACGAGACTGAAAAATATACGCACGCGAGAAGCAAATTAAAGCCAGTCCCAGTCCCAGCTAATATAAATCCGACGCGAATTTCCGAAAGGGCGCGCGCCAGACGAGTTAATTTACCGTACTTGACGTCGATGACGGGCACAAGCATCATGAAGAGTGATAGAAGCATGCCTGCTATGGAAACAAATATGGAAAATCCAGTGAGGCCAGCTATTCAGTTAGCCATTATAGAAATCAGTATGTTAGGTATATCAATGACCAGGATTAAGGGTGACGTACATGGTCCAACATGCCACTTGGCCTGAAAACTAGCAACGCTGGCAAAGCAGCACATAGCGAGAAAGCTGAAAAATGCTTGGGAAGAGTGGAAAATCACAGCAGGCTTTGAGATAATCATCTATTATCATGATCCATGTTTCCATATAAATAGGCGGGGCGTTGGGGCGGTTGTGATGCCAGTGCATATTCATTGATTGACACATAGCATATGCGGAGAACCAACATAAAAGAACAGACAAGAGCATGTCAGTCAAACACTTATACATGGGTCTCGCGAAGAAAACCAGAGGAAGACATCGAACCCATAACCAAATTACAAACACCACTGGCACAATCAATAATAAAGCGAGGCCTCCATCCGACGCGGCCCCGTTCTGAAGGTTTGGAGAACCCGACGCACTCGCAGAGGCGGATGCTGATATAGTACCAGTCGCGTCATCTGTGCCCGCGAGCGTCTGCGACACGGCAGTTGCAGCCGCGGTCACTACTAGCACAAGTGGAGAAGGCGACGACGATGCCGGCGCCGGCGTCGAGGCCGTCACGCTCATGCATACAGGAGCGATTAGAGAACGGAGGTAAAGGAATCGCGGGGAAAGCAAAGGTGTGTCTAGCGGACACGAGGCGACGCGACTTGACAAAAGTCAACCAGGGCATCGCCGGTTATGGAAGGCCGTCTGGGATACTGCGGCGGGACGCAGAACCCGAAATCAACAAGGCAGATACGCGAGCGAGGTAACAGACACGAGATGTCCGAAAAACGGGAAACGATTTTGCGGAAAGAAAGTCCGTGTATAAAGAAAGATGCAGGGCGGAGAGCATACGCACATCGTCTTCAAACTGCGCTACGCCGACTGTATTCCCTATCCCCTTCCCCCTTCCCGCACCAACAGGCTTCGGCAGACCCCGTGAGGGTCTTAGCACCCTCTCGAAGGTAGACTGAATGTAATCCATCACGGCCATGGTGTGCTAGCGTAAAGGGTACCAAACCCAGAAGTTGCGGCTTGGGCTTCTATCGACGATATGAATGGTGTGCAATTGGAGATGAGCGTGGACGAGCGATGAGCTTAAGATGGGCGATGATGGTTGTGGAAGAAGAGAGAGGGACTGGGACGGAATATGTATGGCGAGGCCGCGCAGCAAAGACCGATCATGCGTATGACGCCCGACCGCGCCGCGTCGTATCCAACAGGCTGCGTACACAGCTTACGTAAGCGCACCAACAACATTCCTGTGCTCAGCCCTAGCTTTCCTCGTTTGCTATAATACGACACTTGGATATCTACTTAAATAACAGTCCATACATTCACAACCAAAAATCCAATCAGAATATAGCCCGCACAAGCCCTCCACCGATAGCAGCACCTGGAGGCAGAATAATATAAGTTTCAGAAGAAGCCGGGAGCCAGTTGCAACTTACCCGCGCCGAAGCCTACACCGCCCGCAGCCGAGTGTGCCATCTGTAATCATTAGTCAGGCTGGATTTGATATCTGGCAAACCAAGAAGCGACGCACTGTGTTCCCAAGCTTGCCGTACTTGCTTTTCTTCTTGTCTTGACCCTCGGCCTCCTGCAGCCCAACAGAATTGACTGCGCCGACCTGAACAGGCGGGGGCTTGTCCGTGCCGTGGTGTGCTGCTCCGAAGGGTCTGTACGCTACTTTCCCTCTCGGGACCGCCGCGGGCTGATCATACTGTGGGGGCGGTGCGTGAATCGCGCGAACCGGCGCAGCTGGCGCTGGGCCAGTAGGGGCGGACGTAGACAGTTTCTCAACATGGTTGGAGGGGAAGAGACCCTGCTTCCCGTTGTATTTCCCCATCCACCAGTCATCGTTTGTCTCTTCCACAATTTCGATCACATCTCCCGGGCTGAAAGATAAGTCGTCCGGGTCCTGGTGACGGCCAGAAGATCAGCGAAGAGAGGACAGAGAGCGTGTAACAGACGCTTACCTGCCCGTTTTCATTATACGCCCAGACCGCCCTCGCTTGAGGCAAGCGAGACGGCGGTGGGGGCGGCTGAACACCGCGTCTCGCCTGTGCCGGGGCCGCGAGCAAAGGCCGCGCCTGGACCGGGGAAGCGTCTGAGGGCAGACGCGAGAGGACGAGGTCTGCGTCCTGCTGAGTCATGTGCCCCTGCGAGACGAGGAATCCAACATTGTGCTGAATCTGCTCGACGATGTGGTCGACGTAGGAAGCCATGGTCGTGGTCCGTCGTAAAGGGGAGAGGGAATGCGGGAACGCAGGGGACCTGAAGCTGATGCTAATATGTATGCGCACTAATTACCGGCACGACGCGTGCGATGCACGGCGGTGGGCGCCAATCAGGGCATCAGATCCCGTGACTCGCTTTACGCCCATGGGCGATGGCTGTGCGTGATTTCGATTTCTTTTCGTCTTGTTTCTCCCTCGCAATCATGCCGGCCGTAACGACAATCAGCGCCGCGCCGTCCTGCATATCCCCCGACGAGCATCGCGAGCGCACCGCGGCGACCCCCGCCTCCTTTGCCGACATCCCTCCCGTCCTCCAACACAAGGAGCAAAACGTCCAGGCCGTGTTCGACCCACCCTTCGCGGACCTAAGCGAGGACGAGCTGAAGAACGGCACAGTATATATCATCGAAAGGTGCTTACCAGCCTGCCATTCTGCGCGAGGTAAAAGCGACTGAGCTGCAGCGTCTGTTTGTAGCCTGCTCGCATTTGTCTCCGCGACCTCGGGACGCGGCTTCCAGATCGAGTACCCAAGCATCACCCTACATGCAATCTCGCGCGGCGACTCTGCCTCTTGCATCTACTGTCACCTCGACGAGTCGCCTCAGCCAGATGGGGTTGAAGCCAACGAAGACGAAGACGATGCTTCTATGCACATGCGCGAGCTGAGAATCGTCCCCGAGAACCCCTCATCACGTGCGCATCCTTCTTGCGCCGCATATATCTACACTTGCACTGACGCGATTTAAGTCGACGCGTTATTCGAGGCCCTGTCCTTCTGCGCGTCCTTACACCCAGACCCCGCAGCCAGCGACGACGACGACGACGATATGGGGCTGGAAGACGATGATGACGCGTTCGTCGACGCAGACGTCGAAGCCATCCAGGAAATCGTCGCTCAAGGGGTCGACGCAGAGCCCGAGTTGAGCGAAGCCGGTCGGGTGCGCAGCGATTTCGTGAATGATACCCGGTTTAGGCCGTACTAAACCCAGCACTCACCGTGCGCGTGTATGCGCTCCCCGCTTCTTGTACGTCAGGCGGCTCTAGAGCGCCTAGAGTCGCTTATTCAGGACCCTCATGGCAAACTGCGAGAGGCAGCCGAAATAAATGGCCATGGTGGTGATGCTGCAGAGGAATCAGATGGAGACGACGGTCGATTTTCTGATGCCGAAGCCTTGCGCGATGTCTAGTTTTCAATGTGAATTGACAAAAAAATAAAAGCATGTGTGTAACATATTTGATCCGATTATATACTGTCACCTCGAGTTTCTTCTGTAGCGCTTCTCAGACGGACACCCCTGGACCGCAAGAGGGGGACTTCAGGCTCGGCTTTCGCGGTCAAGGCTCTGCCGTTATGTAGCCGTTATGTATTCCCTTGGCATCAGGACGAATACCGGAGATAAAAAATCTACCACCTACGTCGTGTCTTTAAACTATACTCGGCGGACTACCGAGCTCATCTTAATACCTTAATACCCCTTGAATTAAAGCTGAAAATGAGGTAATGTTATTCTTCATTCCCTATGCCCCTTTTCTCCATAAGAATTTTCCCAAGACTCCGACCTCAGTGTACTATTTGCCCAGCCTGATCCCCATGGGCTCTTTGAAATTCCGCGGCGCACTTCGGCCGGTTATGAAAAGGCAAAACGATTCCCTCATGTCGATACTACACTGTCTCATTTATTTGCTTCCGAGCCATGTGACTCCATCTCATCACCTCGTTGGCCATCAATCAATATATAGGATCCGAGAAAGCTATTGAGTACATCGCAAAATAGTATCATACGCCTGTAGCGAAGCAGAGAACTACGAAGGCCTTCTTCTGATCGTTTCCGGCCTAATATCCGAAGGCAGAGTAGTCATAGGCTTCGCCCCAGGAAGCGGGCCCCAGTCGAATGACACAATCGAAGACGGCAGCTTCGCGGATGTCTTCCCCAATTTTACCGATTTGGCGTGTGCGGCCTGACGAGTGGTACGCCTCTGGCTCTCCACTGGTGGTTCTAGATCTTGTAAGCCATCTAACGAGGCACTGATTGATGATAAGTGCGGTACCGAGCTGGAGAGTACCGTGCCATCCCTAGTGACCCCCGCAGACTTGGGCCCTAAGCTGTCCAACGTAGGAGTACGCCTGGACGGTTCTACTGCTTGCGTATTCAGGAGAGGCGTTTTCCTGGCTTTGGATAGCGCGTTCTTCAGTCGTAGGGCACTGCGTTCTGCATTGAGGGCCGCTGCTGTGCTCGCTGCAATGGAAGGTGTCACCCGGGGACGAAAATGGCCTTTCCTGCCTTCATCACGAAAAGTACTCGTCGATTGAGACGAGCTGAGATCTCCCCTCGTAAATCGATTAGACGATGACGGAGAATGCAAAGAATTACCCCGGACGATGTCAGGGCTGTCCATACTGAGCTTTGCAACGCGCGCCGTCAGCGCTGCAATCTGTTGAGACTGCATTTCGATAGCGATATCAATGTTACGATAAGTGCGGTTGATCGTGTCTAAAGAAGGCGGTCTTTTCCCGAAATTTGTTCAGCATTTATGATACAAGAATGGACGGACAGACGGCATACTTCATGCTAGGTTTCCCTTTCCGATGCTCATCAAGCTTTTTCTTGCACGATTTGAAATGCGCCTCAAGTTGCTCAATACGGTCATTGATTAACTATATAGGTAAGCAATGATCCGGTTAATAGAGCGATAAGTTTCGAAAGAACGCTGAATCGCACCCGGATCTGTTTTCTCAGCTGACTTTGCGTTTCCGCTGCGTCAGGACCGAGTGTTCTAGCTTTGAGCATCTTTACAAATTCGGGATCTGCCTTGGCTTTAGAAAATCGAACAATCTCTTCCTTACGCGTTTCCACTGAGCATAGAAAAAATGTAAGAGAATCTCGGCTAGCGTCGAAAGAATAAGAGACAACAACCTTTCAGTAAATTGCTTTCCACCTCCCGCATAATCGGCGTGAATTCGTTCTTCAGTTCAAGTGCCGCTATTACGTCTTTCTCGAGACCCTTAACTAGATTCCGGAAGGCATCAAGATCGCCAAAGCTCCATTTAGTTTTATCACCGAAGTCATCTCTAGTATGTGGAGTTTGTGACGGCCGCCCAAACATCGTCCTCATGGCGATGGCTGCTTGACTCGTTTTTTGAAGCTGGAAGATGTCAATTTCTTCATATGTTGGGAACACATGATCAAAGACGCACCTGCTCGAACTCATCTATCATAGTCATATAGAGGGTCTGGCATTCCCTTTGCATGGCAGACTCGAACGTTATCTGTACCTGAGCCTGTTGCACCGGTGGCCGTGGGACTTGTTGGGCGGGAGTCATTCCGATTTGCCTGTTATTGACGGGGCTACCGGGGAGCTGACCAGCCTTGGTGGCAAAATTAAGTGCAGAGGAGCTTGTCTGAGTCGCAGACGGCATAATGAAAGGTGCATTGCCCGCCAAAGAAGCCGCCGATGCCGGGGATGTAGATCCAAAGACTGGAAGTCTGGCTGCCGGTATTGAGGTGGAAGGGCTTGGTGAAGTTCCTGGTAGTTGTGTTTTGGATATTGAAAGCAGGGGTTGATCACCAAGGCCCTTCGCTACTGTCGGAGGCGCAGTGTCCAACAGTTGTCCAAAAGGCGCTTTTGGCGATGCCGGGCGAGCCTTCTGCGCCGTAGTGGATTGGTCGCCCAACGCTATTTTGGCCCCGTCACTAGCAACTGGTTCTCCGGCTAAAGGCGAACTACGAGCAGGTCGGGAATTTGGGCGTCCAAGGCTCAGGGAAGGCGTTGATGATAGAGGGGGAGCAATTGGCTTTGGAGCAAGGACGGGCCCTTGGCCTTCTGTTTTTTCCGGAGATCCAGGAGGAGTTGTTGTCCCAAAAAGAGGACTTGAAGATGGCTTCACGAGCGAAAACGCCGGAGGTGACTGAGACACTGGCCTTTTATCGTCGGTAGACACACCTTTTACGGTTATACCTGGCGATGGAGGCTTCACCAGTGGGTCGCCTATCTGCTTAACTGGTAAAGGTTTCTTAAAAGAATCATCACTGGTGACGGGCTTAGCCACAATAGGCACGGGCGAAGTTATTGCCGGTTCGGTTGTAGCTCCTGGGCTAGAAAATACGGAGAGCGCTTTCGCGGGCTCTGTATTCTGCTTTGCGAGGCTAGAGACCAACCCCTCGTCCGAGCTTCGTACGTTGGGACTCATCTTTGGGGTTGTATCCCTAGAACTGAGTGGCGACAAAGACGATGAGCTCTTCATTTGTTGTGCCGAACTCTTCGACGAGAGTGAAACACCCCCTACACGTTCCTCTATCTCTCCGTCCTCTTGGCCTTCGTCTTCTACCCCTTCATTGTCTTCTGGAACCCCATCTGACGCCTCAGAAAATGATTCCGAGAGAAATGAATCAGAGTCTTCGTGGTAACTATTTTGTTCATCGCCCAACTCTTGATCCTCTTCGTCGAAAGTGCCATGTGTCGAAGGTGTCGGTGGAAGATTGTCATGATCAATATCGTCAGGTTTAGAAACATTGATGAATGATAGCTCTCCCTTCAATGAACTCGCGGGATTTTGACTGGTACTTTCTCCTGTCTTCTCTTCTTCCTGCCTCTCCTTCCCCTTCTGCTTTCCAGTCGATGGAGAGTCTTGCTTTCGTGCTTCCTCGTCCTGATGTGATTTCAATAGCTCACCGAATGAGGAGGACTTTGCAGCCCCAGCAAAAGCACTAAAGCCTCCCGAATTACTGTACGCACCGAAGGCGCTTGTTGTAAGCTTAGTCGGTGTGGAGTCAACGGGACCAGGGGTAACTGGTGTGCCGAACGAAGATTTCCCGAACAAGGATCCTCCAGGAACAGAGGGCGTTCCGAATGTCGGAGTAGTTGAAAATGCCTGCGAAGCAGAGCCGGACCCACCAGGTCCAAAAACAGACACTGGCTTTGACGGCGTGGTGAAAGCATTTGCTACATTCGATTTAGGATTCACAAATGGAGACGAACTTGAGACCTTGAACGATGCGCCGAATGCGCCAAACCCTTCAGCAGGTTTAAATGCAGATGGTGTCGACGTCAAATTGGAGAAGGCACCACCAGATACCACGGACGAGCCAGTTCCAAAGGGTGACGGTGAGGGCGTCCCAAATGGCGTGGTTGACTGCGCGGCGGGTGAGGGGCTGGAGCTCACTTTTCCAGTGGAAGTAACGGGTGAACTAGGCGCGAGATTAGAGATCTCTGGCCTTTGGCTCGGAGTAGGACTTCCTTCTGGGCTGGAAATGGGTGTTTGGGTACGAGCGACGGGTGTACTAAACGCGCTTGCAACTTGCTTTTGGGCACCGGGTGATGGAAATTGACTGCCACCGAAGACATTTGTCACCTGCGAACTAAGGCCAAATGGAGACGCTGGGCTGCTTGACCCTGCAATTCCGCCTGTTGGACCCTGTGCTGCACTAGCAGCGTTGTCGAATGCATTTTTTGTCTCTAATGCACTACCAAATGCTGAAGATGCAGGCTTGGCATTTCCGAAGGTGCTTGTCGAATTCTGTGATGCACCAAACGACGAAGTTGGTTGTTCGGGCGCGGTAGTTGTGGCATCCGTGCCGCTACTGCTCCTACCGCCATCACTTGATGTGGCCATTGTAATACTTGGCGCTTCGTTAAGCTTGGACTGTGTCTGCTGCCCGAAAGCTGTTTGCCCGCCCTGTGCAAATGCACCAAAGCCTTTGTTAGTACCGGCGAACGCCGAGAATGCACCACCCGTATTGGACACAGCGGCTGGGGTCGGCGATGAAGCAGGAATAGGAGAGCCGAACGCCGAAGGCTTCCCAAACGCTGAAGGTTTCCCAAAAGCTGAAGATGCGCCAAAAGCTGATTGACCAAATGCCGGTTGACCAAAAGCTGCTTGTGGTACTGCTGAAGAGAACCCGGGAGCGCCAAATGCAGATGCCGCCTTCGACCCTTCCGTCTGGCCCGAATTAGCGCTCACGCTCGGAGTCTGCGACTTTGTGTCCGTTGCTGATGAGAACGCCCCGAATCCACTCGCGGGTTTGATGAAGCCGGACCCCTGCGCGCTTCCGAACGCGCCGAATGCGCTTGGAGAGCTTATTCCGCCACCGAAAGCACTCGAGCCTGAGCCAAACGCAGATTGTGCCGGAGCGGTCTGAGCAGGTTTTTGAGCAAAGGCACCGAACATGCTGTTTACGCCTTCGTTTTGAGTCCTACTTGAATCTCCGGGCCCGCCCAATGATAGGCCACCCAAGCTACCGGTCTCGCCATCGGCTGCCTCGGACATTTCCGCCTCCGGCGATGCGATACTTTCTGCTGACGGTGGGCTCGCTTGAGCGGAAGGCGGACTTGCGGCAGAAGTCGCGAATCCGAAGCCCGTTTTGCCAAAGGCAGAAGGACTTTGGGATGCAAAGGCGCCAAAACCGGAAGATGGACGCTGACCAAATGCAGACTGAACGCCCGAACCGAATGCTGAAGAGCCCGTTGCTTGTCCGAAAGTCGATGTCTGACCAAATGCTGGTGCAGGGTTAGCCTGACCGAACGAGGAACCGAATGCCGGCGTACTAGTTTGCCCGAAGACTGGCTTAGCTGGTTCAGGTTGTGGAGGGACACTCTGCGCCTGGGTCGCAAAGCCAGTGGGCTTGGTATCTGCGATTGTGGTTTGAGTAGTTGACACCGAGAAGCCTTCTGCGCTGACTTTAGCCAAGCCCGGATAGGATCCGCCCTTTTCATTGGAGATATTCCATGCCTGTAGTGTCCCATCGCTCGCGTAGAGGTATAGAACAGGCGGTGGCGGGCGGCCATTGTCTCCATCTTTCGTGAATGTGAGATCCATCTCCAATGCCAAAGGCACCGTATCTTCTGCATCCTTATCAAGGGGGACACTTGGTGTAGAAGTTTCTTCAAGAGACAGGTTGCACCATTGTCCTAGTTGTGATCCGTCCTCCGCGAGGCTCCCGACAACGCCTATATCGCTGGACGTACTATCGCTGATAAAAATCAGGAGCTTCGCAGGATCCCAGTCGCGCATGACCGCTGCAAAGGCTCCAGGCGGACGCAAAGCAGGAGACGCGTAGTAGGGGGTCTCAAGCTCTGTCTGAACGGCGTTATTCGTCTTTGGATCAAAGATAGTGAGGACGTGCTTCTGAAAAACCTCCGGTTCAAGTCGTCCAGGAGGGGCGTAGATGCCATAAAACTCGTGGTTTGAAAGCCACATTATGGAAATAATGCTCCTATCTCCCACGCCGGGAGGTCTTGGGACGTGCATCTTTATTGCGCTGGTATCTGTCGGGCTATACGTGACTATATCTCCACTTGTTAGGCCTATGGCTAGCTGTTTTCCCTTCGCAGACCATGCAACTAAGCAAATAGGTTAGTCGGACAAGCTAAGCGCAAGAAACAAAAACAAGCTACGCACTTGACGCGGGAGCAGTCTCGGAAGAATCCCCACTTCGCCATCCTCCAGCTGACCTCAAATGTCGAACATCGAATACCTCCACGGGAATTCCATTTCCATCAGCCGCATCCCTCCTAACTGCGATTAAATCTGGCAGATCCGCAGGGTTCCCTAGGATCTGTCTCAAAGGACCGGAAGAGCCAGAGGGAAAAGTGCACAACGCTTGGACATTATCGTCTCCTGGCACAAAGAGATTAGAAGTATCGTAGACAGATATTGAGCCATCAGCAAAGCCGACAACAAGGCGTTCGTCGTTGAGACCAAACGCTAGATGCGTAGGCGCTGACTCCAGTGGTAAAGCCCGTTTGGGTGCTAAAATTTCTTCAACCTCCGCAGTAGATGACGTGATAGATTCTCGAAGATCGCCGAGCGGGGAGAATACAAGAACTGGTTCGAAAAACCTGTTGTTAGTAGTGACACACACAGGAAGGAAAGCTAGGACGTACTATGTCCGCCCGGAGCGCGTAGGGCAATTGCAGCAAACCACCCCTTCGTCTTGGAAACAACAAAATAGTTCCCTTTTCCATCGAGCTTGCTCAAATCGAGAGGCTGGGTAGAAAGGCGTATGCGCATACGTTTGTTTAACAGGCGCAGCGAAAGGAACTAGGAAGCAAGCCGAAACGTCAGTACCATTCCACCCAGCAAGGAGAAACATATAATCTTACGTCGCCTTCCTTCTGCTGTGCCTCAGCAGTCGTCCATGTTAACTGGGGACGTATAGGCACCTGTAATACATTGATATTCATTGGTGTGGACGGCATGGGCGTGGCTCTTAGAGACCTGAGGCGTTAGCTGCGGGCGGGATAGAAGGGAAAGGTGCACAAGACAGCTTTCAGCAGTTCGACGAGACAAATTAAACGTTACGGTACATGAAGTTCCAAGCACTTTGAACTCCTGCAGCGTCTAAGTAGTAGAAACACGATGCTCGGTCGCGCAACGCGGCGACGGAATTGAATATCGAAATCGCAGCGTCTAATCACGTGATGTCT
Source organism: Coniferiporia weirii (assembly GCA_024195185.1). Taxonomy (NCBI): domain Eukaryota; kingdom Fungi; phylum Basidiomycota; class Agaricomycetes; order Hymenochaetales; family Hymenochaetaceae; genus Coniferiporia; species Coniferiporia weirii. Next base: position 52,662 of record JAKOPK010000183.1, read on the forward strand.
CAGGCTAGTCCATCCCGGTGGGCGCAACCGCCGCTTACTAGTAGGGCCTCGAGTCCAAAGAACCTTGAGATCCAAAGTATACAAATACTTGTCACTACAGCCAGGCATGAGCTCCCGTGCTACACAGGAACCAAAGCACTACATCAACCTGCCCCGTCGTCCCAATGCACTTTAGACACGAAAACGGTCAACTATGACAGCTTCTTTCTGATTTATTTTCCGTAAAATATGCTCAATCGTAGTCATTGCTACTAACTATACTCATAGTGGACTCCGCACATGTCTATACACGAAGTAAGTGGTACATAAAACAGTACGTGGGGCGAGGCAGAGGGGAGGGATGTGTATGGACTTGTTAACAAGAAAGAGAAATTCAAAGGACAAGTAGTAGATAGATCGTTCGTTACATTACAGAAGCGTACACGAGCTTGCCTCCATTGAGTTGAAGAAATACAATCAGCTCTCACCAGTTAAGCGACCTTGCACAAACGTCATATTAATGACCGCACACCAAGTCGATTCGGAAATTGAAGCAACGAGAATACCATGCGCTACTTCCGTTTCTCTAAGCTGACTCCTGAAGCGCTTTCAGAACCGAATGGGTTCGACTTTCTTCGGAGTAGGTAGCTTCGGCGCGTCTGCCATGGTGCTGCGGTCGCGTGGGCGCGCCTGTGGGGAGTGCCGAGCTCCGTGCGGGTTCGTCGTTGATATGGAACTTCGATTGCGCTCGCGATCTTTCGCACTCCTACCAGGCTTTGCCATTCCTGCGGGCGGTACTCCGATAGTCCGCGACAGGGTCCACGGCAACTCAAATTGTGCCTGTAGTGCAAGAGAAACATATCGTGCAATCTCTAGGTGCAGATTGGGATAATATGTCGTGGATGCTTTTCGTGCCACCTACGTTCGGCCACATCAGGAAAGACTTGATTTAGGCCTTCACGCAACCACTCACTAAAATTATACGCTCTATTCCCGATGCGAATAAGTCCGAATGAAAACGATACGATGAGAGTTCATCATCCTTCGGAAGGTTCAGGCCCGCCGCAGACTTAGCAACGCCGTTTATAAACTTTAAGTGGGTAGTCTGGCACCGGGATCATAACGGGCGCTCAGGCACAACATAAACATAAGAATGTGTTAACTTACCAAGTATCCCATGGCCTCAAATTCCACGCCACCGGTCATCCCGCCGGGAGCGCGAGGTTTCTCAACTCGCATTTCATCGGTATCATCAAGGTTCCAGATAGTGTTGCTGGGGTGGCAGAACACCCAGAAGTAATCCCTGCATATGTCGGACAGCTCTTGAAGATACGTTTTATAGATCCGTGGGACATACAACGACTCAATGAACTCATGCGGCGAAATGGGTGTTGCGGGCCCCTCAGCTGGTGGTGGAGCCTTTGTGAGCAAGAGAGTGCGAAGGAAAGAGAACAGATTGCGATGCAGAGGCGGCAGGGTAATTAGATGTGGATTCTCGTTGACAGTTACGTAATCTTCGTCTGAAAGTTCCTCCCAAACTTCACGTCTTCGCGGCTTATTGGCTAACGCGGATGTTGGCGGAGGTAGCGCTGATGGAGGGTACAACTCAAAAAGGATGAGAAGAAGTTCAGTAATAAGCTGTCGCGTCGCGACTTCTCCAGGTTTTTTGTCGGAGAAAAGCAAACGGACGAGCTGAGAGAATGGAGCCGGGCATGCCGAGCGAAGGGCCGTGCAACCTATTGCTGATGTAGACAGTGCCTTGAAACAGCGCAATAGCTCGTGCAGGAGTTGGTCATCATGCTGCTCCTCCCTAAGAAACAAGCGTGAATTAGGAAGTGAGACGTGTTGACCGATTGAGGAACCTGACCTCCACTCAACCTCAAGAAGCTCGTTCAGACGCGTTAAGAGCGCAGAGTAGCCCCCGAGTTGAAAAAACGCTTCCGTCCAGCTAAATTATGGTAAGTAATCGACGTGAGGGCATAAATAGTGGCCCCTTGCCTTGCGGCTTCATTCCTTAGCAATAGCCTCAGTTTCTTAACCGCCTCAATATCAAGTTCCAAGCTTGAAGTGCTGGTCAAGATGTTAGTATATCTTGAAGGCGACATTTCTTTAGACCATGTCTTATGACCCTTCACTCCCGTAAGGTCACTCTTCGAGACGAGAGGAAGGTGTGCTTTGGATGAACTCTTGGGAATATCTACCGAAACGCCACGTGAATGAGTCTTCAAAGCTTGCGGTGGACTCAGTTCGTCATCAGAGTGTCTGCCAAGAGAAGTGGATGATCTCATAGCGGCCCCGAGGAAGCGGCCCGTTGTCTGTGGGGGGTGGGGAAAGTCAAAAAGTTGCTGCGGTGGGGGGCGGAGTGACGCGAGTGAGTCGCTACTCTTGGCTTTGCGAAGATTACTAGAGCCCTTCTTAGGCATTGTGGGAGCTGGCGGGGCCTTGATTGCATGTGAGGATCGAAGCATGGCAGCCTTAACAGTTGAGTCCATGCCGCTAAGCTTTGGCCGTAGAGTCTGTGGTATCTGGAGGTCATCCTGAACGAAACCGTCAGCATGCAACAGTAAGGAAACTAATTACGTCTTCCTACCAGGAGCTTATCAAAAGCTTGGACCATTTCTGCAGAGTCTGAACCCTGCTGTTGCTGCTTTCCCTTTGCCAGCACAATGGGCCTGCTACCTTTGTTTCTGTCCGCTTCCTGAAAGACGGCTGACTTCGAGGCGTCCCTCGAGGGTGCAGGGTTCGCCGGTCCATTTTCCTTAGCACGGTCGGAAATGTCGACGGGCGCAGAGCGTTTCGCAAGGCCTCTGAACATGGTCGCAGTAGAGTACGAAGGATAGTAGTCTGAGTCTGCCTTGAACCACGTTCAACCACGCGTGAGGCCAGAGAACGTCATGTCACCCCTCTCCCTCTTACCACCACCATCCCACCAAAGTCGTCCTGGCCACCCCCACCCCGAGCCCACTGTTGTTGTTGAGCTCCGTCGCTCCACTCAGCCTTCCCCCCCCTCTTGCGTCTACACAGTGTCATTGTTACACTTT
>JAKOPK010000184.1:0-55533 GCA_024195185.1 Coniferiporia weirii
AAAAAAAAAAAAAAAAAAAAATGCCACGTGTGTGCAAAGCGATGCTTAAAGCATTTTATTTCCTTTTTTGACCATGTTGCAGCGCCCCATATAGACGGACTCAACGGGAGCGACATCAAGCCTTTAAAAGCATTGCCTATCTCGTGTTTAGGTAGGGAATCTCAGTAAGTAGCTTATTGCTATATTTATGGGGATGTCGATGAATTATGATGCAGTATACTCCTATGTATTCTTTATCCGCGAGACTTCCTTTTTTGAGCTTCCCACACCTTTTCGCTCGCTCTCATTGGCACGCCCACCATGACCTCCCTCATCTCGGTTCGCGTGATTCGACGGGTGGGGTCCGCTGCTAGCGGCTGACATCCACCTTATTCTACTCTTTTCTTGTATGGACAAATTGTATCACTTTACTTGACATACGTGTACGAAACGCAACCTGTATGCACAGCATTGCACGAACGGCGCAAAATCGTACGCCTCAGAAATAAATTGCGTCTTAAACGCGATATTTCTCAAACCAGGCGGGACCGCCTGGGTGAGTGCAAAGTTGAATAACACGAGCTAGTTGACAGCCATCGGGAAGATCTCCGCTGGGTACATCTATGCGACAGGCCCTATTGTGATTGCATAGCTGCATACGGAAAGGTATTAGCAGGCGATGATCTCGCGAGTTGCTGTTTCGTGCACGGTGATTGTCCGCAGGGGGTTGTGGGGCCATTGACGGTCCCTCTTTCGCCGAAACGCGCCTGGAGTCCTCCGACGGGGAAGAGCCAGAACCCCATTGCAGCGGTGCCGGCGAGGAGCACTGGGAGCTGATCCCATTTGTCGATGTACCTAATTATGGGACTGAGTGTAAATGAGATGTTAAGAATAAGGATGGGACGAAGATGTGATTTAGCAGAGGAGACATACTGGTGAAGATGACGTTGAGCACATACTGTACTCGACCGAGCCAGCAATGAGGTTGTCGTGCAGGTCAGCATCTTGTAAGGCGTAGACGACGTAGTGCATCATGGTAAGGGTGCGATACCGCCAGTGGTCCAACGAAGAAATCTACAGGTATGGCAGTGACGATGGCGCCTTGGACATTGGATCCAGGCTATTAGGAAAGGTTAGACGATAGGCTATAAGGACTCAAGTAAGTCCAGCTGCACGTACATGTTTAAGGACTTCAAATTGTAAATTAGAAGTCAGACAATCGCTTGTGATCTATCCTGACGTTCGAGACTCCAGACATGGACGAAATGTCCAGCCCGACTAGCCTTCCTCCGATGCATGCGAATGATCCGGCGATGTACTAGAGCAATAAAGCGCTCTCGCCGGACCTTTTTGAGGACGGAACGAGTCCGAAATGATTGCGCGCACAGGGTTGGCTGCGATAGCGGCACTGTAGTGTTTCATTCAAAGAAGATCAAGGCGTATTCCGGATAATCATGACGGACACTGCGTGTCAAAAAAAATAGCTGGTAAGAAGGACTAGATGTCTAGTATTTTCATCTAAGGCAACATACACCTCGCAGAGCTATACTTGAAGCAGGAAAAGTGGCTTTTTTTAGCTCACGAATCGTACAAAGCTGTCTGCGTATGAGAAAACCCCAATATAGAGTCGCCCGATCTCTGAGGCCCTGTTGGTGAGTGCAGTTGGTGAGTACAGTATAAAGTTAGATATTGAAGCCCACAGACAACAACGCTCCCCAGCACCCTAGAGTTCCTACGCCGCAGACGGCGGCAAAGTTCAAACCGTTTCTTGTGGTTGAACAATTGACACACGCGAAACTTGATGGATATGGTTTTAAGGGGAAAGTTCAAAGAGTATTCTTTTTTCAGGACGTCTCGATAGCTTGAATGACGAGCCTTTACCACCTTCCAGACATTGCAAAAAGCTTGCTTTTTTGTCTCACGGGGGTCCACGTGACATAAACGCGTGACGTAATGCGACGCGGCTCATTTTAGTTGTCTCGACCTTACTTCAACCTATCCTCAGTTACGAAGCAGTCAATCATATTCATGCTAAAAGAGACAGACACGAAGCTCTAAAGAGTTGGATTTATCTAACTCCTGGTAATTATTGGAAAGAGCTATGTGGAAAGCTTCCGTTATTACTACCGTGTGAGCTTGATGTGGGGGATAGGAAGGGTGCCGACTCCGTAAAACATTTATTGTTTATGCTACTCCATATTTTTGTTGATTCTAACTAGGCTTGATAATATTATCGGAGATGAGACGAATCCTCATGCCTAGTACTATCCTCCCGCATTGTTAACCCATTTATTATCTGCTCCGGCGCGGGAGCCTTTTGATTATTGGATACAGACATATGGTTTTGTTGTCAATGCCACATCAGTTTGCACCTCCGCTACCTGCTTGTGCTTTTTGCGCCCGTTGCAACCTGTGACTATCTCGGAGGTGCAAACTGATGTGGCATTGATAATGAAACCATATGTCTGTATCCAATAATCAAAAGGCTACCGCGCCAGAGCAGATAGTAAATGGGTTAACAATGCGGGAGGTTAGTACTAGGCATGATAATTCGTCTCATCTCCGATAATATTATCAAGCCTAGTTAGAATCAACAAAAATATGGAGTAGCATAAACGATAAATGTTTTACGCTACTATGGGGCCTCGTGATCCACTCACTATGGCTGCAAACTCGACTGGAACGTCCCCGGAACCATATCCCAAGGTGACAGTAGCGTCAGCCTGAAGGAGTGGCTCTTGTTCGCGGTAAGTATTTGAATCGAATCCTCTGCCTGAGGCGCTGCTTTGACGAGCTTGGGTCAGCTCGGTGCACAATGCGCATGATGGTGTTTATGTACCTGTTTGAGCTCCCAGTCCCGGGAAAGCAGCATGTCAGGCATCAGTCTCTCGAACTCTACTATTTCTTTGGCGTAGCCGTTACAGCAAGATACCTTTACTATGCCACCCCCGGCTCCATACCCACATGGTGGGCGGGGCGGATCTTGCGTAGACGAGGTCGCCGAGTGTTCGAACATGGATGAGTAGTAGCGAGTCTCCCGCAGTAGGTTTCTTGTCTACTCTGTGGATACATGCGCGTATTTATACTATATCTACGAAGGCGTGAAATATGTGATGAATCTTTAGAATCGATGAGCCGCTGCCGCGAGACAGTGCGTTTACAAAGGACTGGAGAGTACTTGAACATAAGAAGCCAGCTAACGTATTAATAATCGATGGGATGTTCGAAATAGCAGTGGCTCATGAGTGGCTCGCAGTGAGTTGTGAGCCACTGCTGCTTGTATGCGCCTTCGAGCTCGCCGGCTCCACCGCTCGTCCCGGCAAGTTGCGAGATTTGTTTCCCACGTTCGATTCCTCTGAAAGTACGTACGCGTTTATGTCAGCCCAGTCCTTGCACTTCCACATCTCGCTTATTGAGGGGAAATCGACACAGGTACAAAATAAATAAAATAGTTGCACATCTTCCTCGTTGTGTTGATTCCACACACTTCTTCCTCCAAATACACGGCTGAAGTATATCTGTGTCGCTGGGAATTCACCCCGAGAATATGTCTTAAGTCCAGTCTGATGAGGACGATTTTGAAGATCCCGTCAACATCTTCAAATTGGCTCCAAATATGTCCTTCGACGTTAAAGTGTTCGCTTCTATCCGATATCGGAATCCATTGGCAAGCAGTCAGGCCTTTGGCTCATCGATCTAGTAAGTTGACAGTTTCCAAAGAATTTGTCGACGCTGTCCTTCTGCACGAAGACCATTATGACGGACCACATCTCGAGTATCCCTGCCGAAGAATAGCAAGCAGCGTCAATATTTTGCTTCTGAATGTGTGGATATGACAGCGATCTCCGTGAGAGGTAGACGGACCAAGGCCCATATCATGTCCCGCAAGTGAGTCCACCCGTAAATCAATCATGTCGTGCTTTATGCTTTGTCTCGGATAACCTACAAGTCCTTGGCGACACACGCCTTACAGATGCCTATCCGGACGAGGTCACCGCCAGTCGACATCAGGAGTTCAAGAACTCAGCGGGGTTATTAAATGTTTATTAGAATGTGCAACGAGATCGCGCTCGAAGAGTTAGCTCCAATTGTGCTAGCCTAGACACACCGCTTTCCTCGTGGCGGATGGCCTGCCCGACTTCTCTCCTGGTCATCGTCGTTTCTCATGGCAGCTGGCCATACGGCTTTGATCGATAATGCGCCTATCCAGAAGAGATTTACGCATTGGCAAAGATCACGAACCTCCTCCCAGGTCGCTTTCACCCGTTTGTGAGAATCGCATTGATCTCAGATCGGGGACGAGTTCCTTGAGGCGAGCTCACCAAAAAAGGCACAAGGGCTTTCCGAATTCTATCTGACGGACATGGAGTGTTCGTTGTAGTCATTCCAAGACGCATGTCCCAGTTCCTCGCTTTGTTATCTTGTGCAACCCAGAATAGACTTTTCCGCGTCGCGGGTACGTGCCGGCTGTCGAGCGAAGGGGTGAATATTCTCAAGGCAAGACACAGGAGATAGACGCATGCTGACGACCAGTCGTCGCTGAGAAAGCGTAGACGCGATAGGGTGGCGTTGAGAGCAACGAAACTGGATGAGTCACGATTCACGGCAGCCGCGTCACTAAACCAAGGCAGATCAAACTTCTCCACTCACCACCTCGACGGGGCATACGCCCAAGTTTTGACCACTCCGTGACTGCTGGAAAATGTACGTTCTGGTCCGTAACGTCTCTTGGCATCCTCTCTGTCTCTCCTCAGTACATTCCCCGCAACTGATCATCTTGGCGATGACCTGGATGGGACGACGGATACGCGCATGAGTCTCCTCGCGTCTCTCCATCTATATTCCCTAAGAGACGTCAGCTTTACCTATTGCTAGCCTCAAATCGATAGAAAAATGATGTGTGCCTGATGTCCACTCTAGGTGCGTTACCGCCTCCATCTACCGAGTGTCCGTCTGCTCTGGGAAACAACACCTTGTATCGTCCGCATTCCTACCTAACGACCCTCCAGCGTTCATGTTCGTGATTGGGCAGAAAGCAGTGGATTGACGTGGTGCACATCGAGATTATAGCTAGTCAGGTACGTCGTCAAATAACTGGCATGCCCTCGTCCTTATTTGCTTACTACCAGATTTTAATGCGAGACGTCACGACGACGCGGTCCGGTTTTGCACATGTAGGGTCTATTTTGCAGTAAAGAAACGTGTCCCCTGAGCACGAACTGACTCAATCTCCATCTGCATGAGAATCTCGTATGGAATACTGTATTCTGGCTGGTACTTGTGGCTGCGTTTGTGTCTGGATAGCTGCTGCGCCCTACTCGACTGTCGTCTGGGCTCATGGATTTGGACTCTTAACGTCATCCCATCCCAGAGGCTCGCCATGTTATTGCGAATAAACAAGCGAAGAAGCTATGCACTAGAATGCTATGGTCGGGTGCTGAGTTTTGTCTACTCTACACCGCAAAGCCTGGTCGAAGAAATGAACAAGTGAAACTAGACAAAATAGTTGTGTGTACTGCGCGGCCGTCGACAAGATCAGGATGCTAGTACTGTTTGCGACCCGATCTTGGATGGATATCAAACACTTCCCTCCGTGAGCTCACTCCGCGCGGTTCTCGAGGAGCCAGCATCATGGATAGCAGCCTCCAATACGCATGTAAAAACTCAAAGAGTATTGTAATCGTTAATCCGTCTGATGCTGGTGTGACCCTGATGTGGCGAAGTACGATTGCGAGGCTTATAAGGTGTCAGCAGAGCAGATTTTGGACCGTGGACTTCCGGCAAAGGTAGCTGTCTTTTACGCGATCTGTCCTACTGTAGCTGACGTAAACGCTCGGAAGCAATGCCGGTGGCTTGCCGAGAGGCGCGATCATACTCGAAGGCGCACACAAATAGCAGTGGCTCACGGCTCACTGACATGAGCCAGTCATGAGTCGCTCCTACTACAAACACCCCATCCAAAATTAATTCGCTAGCTGACCTCTTGTGTGTTGGAGTCTGAGCTTGATGCCGAGTTCGGCAGCCAGCCAGTTTTTTTTCTCGTTGTATGCGCGCGGGAGTTCTCTTTGCGCAATTATCCCGGTTACACCATATACTATTTGGCGAATGGAGTGAATTCCCAAGCGCCAATAGTTGCTGAAAACCAACATTATGCTCACGTACTCACCAGTCCTTTGTAAACGCGCAGTGGCTCATCGATTCCAAAGTTTCATCACATATTTCACACCTTTGTAGATATGGTATAAATACGCGCATGTTTCCACAGAGCAGACAAGAAACTCACTGCAGGAGACTCGCTACTGCTCTTTTTCGTTCGAACACTCGGCGATCTCGCCTATGCAAGACCTACTCGCAACTTATATATCGCGCTGCCAGTATTCCATGATCGCCATCACCAATCGACCGGTTGCCCATTGGCCTGACAACAACGTCAAAGGAACAGTCCAATTCCTTCGTACCCACATGGCAGGCGGGACAACTATTGTATCTGGGCCAAGGCTGCTGTACTCAGGTTGGCTTATCCAAGGGCCTCTGCTGGCCGTCCGCGAAGTCCCATCGAATTAACGTAAAGTTCTTCTTATCGTGAGTGACTTACACTTATTCCTTATTTTTATCAGGTTCGATAAACATTGTTAGAGAAGACCTGGCATCCGAAGCCCGTCTCTATCTGCACGGTAAGTCAGTACGGTTAGCTCTTTGGAGATCTACTCCGATGACATTCTTTTACTAGCGAGTGGCACTTCAATATTTGGTGCATTACAACCTGCTGCGAATACCACACTTCTGAACGGGCCCACCCGCGGACGAGATAATGGTGGATGCTCCAAACAGACCCTTAGTAGGATACAGAGGTAAGGATAAATCCGGAACAGATTTGTCAACAGTTTTTTTGTCTACCACCTCAGGCAATGGTATCGTGAAGTCGTCGGCTTCGCAGGGATGAAGTCGGATTATTTTGCAAAAGAATCCGACTCCATCCCCTGCGAAGCCGACGACTTCACAATACCATTGCCTGAGGTGGTAGACAACAGTTCTGTTGACAAATCTCTTCCGAGTTTATCTTTACCTTCGTATCCTGCTACGCCGGGTGCGTGTGGCGCGTCCGCCATTATCTCGTCCGCGAGCGGGCCTCTAGCGACACGCGGTCACCAGTATGCACTTTTGCCATGAGTTACCCCTGCTTATGCTGAAACAGAACTACCCGTCGGACGTTAGTAGACTCTCTAGGCGTGCTTTGTCCTTTCTTTTCTTTACAGCACTCTTAGCTAATCCAATGTACATTTAGGTCGGCTCCGAATGTTAAGTTTGCTACTCTGTGCGTGATCCCTCTGTATAATAGAACTCTAATGCTGATAAATCATACCGAACCTTAGCATCCTCAGTCCTCTGTTCATTGGGAATATTCTTGCACGATAAAGCTAGCGGGTGATGCGCTCTGTGGTGTACATTGCCCGATGAATGTGGAGGCTATCAGAGTCCACATATCAACCCATTACGCATCGGAACGCCTCGCTTCCTGCAGCTGCAGGAAGCGGAACGCTCCGATGCGTAGTGAGTTGAAATGTGGGCTCTGATATCTTCCACATTCATCGGGCAATGTACACCACAGAGCGCATCACCCGCTAGCTTTATCGTGCAAGAATATTCCTGGTTATGGACCTGCTCATATAACCTCAGGCCATAGGCGCGCACTTTGACTCTGGTAGTGCTGGGGACTTTACACGCCAGCACTGTGTTGACGCCCAAGCCCTTCTTCGTCTTCGCTCACCTGTGGCTCTGCGGTTGATGATGACTTCCCGACGGATTTCCTTGACTTGGATTCATACCTGTAAGGTCTTCTTTGCATTTTCCATTGTTACACGACTGTAGGTAGCGGCCACGGGATGCGACTGCAATAAAGCGTAATGTGCTGAACGCGCAGACCACCCTGACGAGAGTGAGCGGCAGGGTCTGTAGCAGCTTCGGCTCAAGGTGGGAGAGCTGCAGGATCGTTCAACATATTCGCTCGGACACGCATATACGAAATATGTGTAAACAGGTCCTAGCGGCTTGGATCAAGGGGCCAGACTAGGGCTCGCCGTCAGTCTGGCTGAGATATTTCTCTGCAAATACTCTTTCGTTTCTACAGTACTTGCATTTATGTGTACCCCATATTACGCGATATCTCAACTTGCGATCACTAATCATACCCCCGGCGACACCCTGTTCTCATCTTTCCCGATTGTTACCGTCATCAATTTTTTAAACGTTGTTGGAGTACTCCAACATTATTCTGATTATTTATCCTGCGACCAGACCTGACCCACTCCATCCTTGTATTTGGAGGAAATAATGTTTAGAATCAACACTATGTAAAATTTAAACATGTCCTCAAATCGTAGGCACTGGTGCGGTAGCACGCCCATATTACGACAGACATCTCGCGTATCTTAACTCGCTCAAAACCCTCATTGTATAGTTCTTATCGGAAAGAACCGTGGCCCGACTCCATCGAGCAGGATGGGAATTAACTTGCCGGCTCTTGTGACTTGTCGCTTCTACATACATCAGAGCGCAGTCGATCATGTACAACCGGACGCTCTTACCATCGCGGAAAGCCCGGGGCATGATACATGCATGGAAAGTCGGGTTTCTTTGATTAATTACGGATTTAGGGCAGTAACTTTTGTCTCCCGCTATTCCTAATTTCCTCGGGAGATGAAATTGCGAACTGCTACAGCTCTTCCTGTGATGGCTAATAGTCGCGCCTACGCTCGTGGCGTAACAATGCCTGGGATAGCGGATTATTATTCTGAAAATGCTGCATGAGGGATAGAGGTTTCCTGTGGGATCCATCCCCGAACCGCCGAAACTCAAAAGGTTTTTGGTCTGAGAAAGAATCAGGACATGTATTTACTGTCCAGTGAATAAATGGAAACTACGAAGATGCGTGTTCGCTATGTCGGATTTTTTTTATTGGAAGAGTAAACAAAAGCTGGAGTATATCGCCACTAAAAATACATGTACTGACAACAGAAAACATTTCGACAGTGTATAAATAAGGATCAACAGTATGTACGAAGAATAAGGTGTCGCTTGGGAATGGGGAAAACCTATGTGTCGCTGCGGAGGTTCGGAGAGGATAAGTAGATAGTAGCCAAGGTCGGGCCCTAGTCACACCGTTGACGTTTTAAGCTCATTCCCAAATCTTCATCGATCCAGCCCTCCTCCTCCATTTTTCTTCTGGCATATTCCTTCCCTTCAGGGCTATTTACCCAGTCCTTATGTTGATCAGAGATTACATGACGACGGATCGCTTGTGCATCCCACGTTGCGCATGTGCCTTTGCATTTACAATCTAGATTCATCAGACCAAGATGCTTCCTGATAACGTGTTTTTGCATATTGCGTTCTTGCAACTGGTGCTGCTCTGTGCAGTATGGACAAAAAACGATTCTTGTGGAGGTCGACCTATAATGCGTCCTCAAATGCTTGCTGATGGCCCCTGACTCCATAAGAAGCGATACACCACATTCCAGGCCACTAGGTAGGACTGATGAGCAAGTGTGCGGCCGATTGTTGAGGTCCTTCTCCCTCGGGGCGAGTCCCAGAGGAAGGACGATGCGTCTTGGGTGTGAGCCTTGACCTATCTTCTCAAACTTTTCCCCAGCTGCTACTTCAGCGGAGGTAAAGGGGCGTGAGCGGCGTAGGGGGATTGTAGGGACGACGGCAGGAGCTGGTCCAAAGACGTGAGTGTCAGCGTTATCGACGGACTCCTGGAGCGTTTGATGCTGAGAAGAACTGGCGGCAGGAGGGGCGGAAGAGTCTTTTGAGGGCCTAACCTGCCCTCCGGCTCTGGGGCCGCCTCTGGTCGTGTTCCTTCTTTTCTGGGGCTTTATATCACGGTCATTGCGATGTTCGAAGATAATAGATAGCTCAGTAGCGTCTTTCGTACTCATTGACGAAAGACACAACCCAGCGTCTAGGCTACCGGAAGTGGGAAACGAAAAGGGAGCTCCAGCGGGAGGCACTGCGGCTTGAACTTCAGTCGAACCAGTTGCTGTTCCAGCAAAGGGAGGGAAGTTGAACTGGAAGGGCGCGTTACAGTACTGAAGATATCGACTGGATGTTTCGCTGTGGTTAAACGAAGCGGATGGCGCAGGATCGGTAGGAATCGGAGTAGAGAATGTAAATGGAAATGACGCGGCTGCCGAGAAGCTAGATTCACATGTAACAATTAATTTTCGCTTGTGAAGTTATGGCATGATACAATATGGGACATACGGTGTGGCATTATGGAGTGTGGTATTAACAGAAGGTGGTGCGCTAAAATATGAAATTCTCAGTAAGTTGCTTTCTGCGTAGATAATGAACAGATCTAACAGTGCAGGCTGCATGTATAGAGAATAGTGTTGGGCTTGGGCCACGGGGACCACCTGACTTCCGATGGCGTCAGTAGGCCTAGTGAGAGTTAATAAATGTATGGAGCGACTTTAACAAAGCACTTACAGTAAAAGTCCTTGTGGTTTGTCCATTACGGGCGCAAACATTGCCGGATATTCCCAACCTTCGTACTTAGTCCCCGTGCCTTGTACTTCATCCGGCCACTGAGTAGCCGGGTACGAATATGGTGGTATCGGCATATGCGTGGCTGCACAGTTTTCTAGGCTAGTGTAACCTTGAGCCGAGGGCGGGATGGGGAAAGGGTCTTGCGGCAACATCAAAGCGGTATCTTCGCGATCAGCGAGGTTCCATGTGTTATTATCAGAGGCCGGTAGAGCGGGCAACCCAAGGAAGGTGCTGTTGAAAGAACTTGTAGAGACGGTACCGGTCTGGACGGTTGGCTCTATGGTATAGCTGGGGTTCGCCCCCGCATTGCCTGACAAGACGTTTTCGGCTGCAGCGAGGTCTAGCCTGCTATGGCCGACTGGAGTGTTGTCGAAATGGAAAAAGCTGCGCAGGACAACTCAGACAGAAGTAATATTATAGGTGAAGAAGCTTACGTCTCTACCCCTTTGTTCTCTCTTCCTGCACTGGGTATTGCTGTATTTTGAAGAGGGAGAAAGGGTTGTCGCCTTTTTGTCACGTCCATCCTGTTTCTGGCGCAGAAGCTGTCTTTGGTGGAAGAAGGGAGAGAGGGTGAAGGAAAGACGCGGCTGCGTGTGTGTGGTTGAGTTGAAAGGCGGCTAAACGCGGCGGTGGTCGAAAGTTTGTTATGATTTGGACCCACCGCTTGTCACGGGACCACGACTGACATAACGTCGGCGGACGCCAGTGAATGGATCTCCTCCTACGTACCACGCTAGACACCCTGTTCCTTTACAATATGTGCCAAAAGGGACGTAGCCTCGTCGTGGTCTGAGTCGGCTGATGGTCTGCGGCTGAGATGTGGCCCGTAAGTTGGTTGAACTCCAACCACCGACGTGGTCGCCGATACAACCACACATAGTTCGCAATGAAGGCGTATTATCAAGTCCGTATGTCAAGGAGTCGTTGAAGACATTGTCCGTTCTCTGACCGATGGTCGATACGCGCCGCACGACGGATACACCAAGACCTGTCTTTATTGATAATCAATCGTGAGTCATCTGGTCTTTGTCCTATTGACTTTCAAGCCTCTAATTTGACACTAGCAATTGCCCTTTGCTTTCCGTTAGGTTAGGAAGCGTTCTTGACAATGCGATCGGTTTTGGTGGTGTCGGACTGCAAACCCGATCTCTTTGAAGACCAATGGCTTAACTCTGCTGATCGTTCTGCTTTGCCTTGCAAGCTTAACAAGCGTAGGCCTCCGATGGAGGATCGATTATGACGACTCTGATCATTTGCATTACAAGCGATATCTATAGCATTCGCAAATGGCTTCTCAGTATGCAACCTCGCGGCGTAATTCAGATAACGGACTTACTATCTTCTATGACAAATGCGAGCACATTATGCTTAGCTGTCAAAAAAAACAGATCACGACTTGGCGCAAGTCGTTGACAATTTGTCAAGAAACCAACAAGAAAATGCCGAATAGACTGCCCGTATGTGAGCAGAACAGTCTCTTCGGTTTGCCTTCCCGGTTATTCCACTCACATTTTCAATACCGTTCGATAATATGCAAGCAGTTTACATTGGCGCCGAGGCGCGCGGCTTACGAAAGGCGATTACATTGCCGATACGAATGTAATCTCCAGCAGCGGTTTTACCGTGGAACGTGAACCTCTCTGGATACTTTACGGTACGAACGTCCATGTTTCTCATTAGCTTCTCCACGGGTTTTGACTTTTACCTGCTTCCGGTACGCGACGTATTCAGATCGTAAACAGCTTCCCCGCATTGTGGTAGCGTTACCATGATGTCAATAAACGGTGAGAGTTATCGAGCTTCGTAACCATCAAAAGAGTAACGGGCGTTAACTGCATTGCTTTATAGGCGTGACGATGAAAGCAAATGTACGAGATAAACTTCCAGGACATACTGTACCTCCGAGCATCGGCGCGCCACCAAGGTTTATATTGGTTGCCGAGGACAACATGAAAACAGCATCGGGTGTACATTCAAATACGTCGTCTGCCAAGACGTAATATCAAGCTCGATTCAGCTCTTCACAATCATAACGGTAGTGGGCTCACAAACACTTTCTCCCATGCCGTTCGGCGCCCATCATCATGGAACCTGTTCTGACCTTTGACTTGTGGTGATAGCTGCGAGAAGACTGTGTCGTGTACACTCCTGAGCCGTGGCGGAAGCACAGCTGTGTTCTAAGGCAAGATATGATCGAAATTGTAGTGCAAGTAGATTCTTCTATTTCCTGCCCTTGGCTTAAATGGCTTGACGAAGTTCATTATTGCATCATTAGCCTTCCGTCCGCGCCAAAGGGACCATATTAACGGCATGCTCAATCAGAAATCAATTCGTCAAATGAGAACTTCGTTGGTTTCTCATCGGCAAGTACAGGTTCATGGGCGTGCACCAGGGGATTTACAAATTTTCTGTAAAAGACTATTTGATACTGATCAAAATCCACCTTGAGTTGAGTCTCTCCGATCGATATCCACATATCCGTATCTCAAACACGTACCCGCCAGTCCCCAACTCCGTTATATCCTTCGACCGAATTGTTGGTGAATCTCTCATCACGGAACGACGCACGTCGCGTACCGGTCAGCATCAAACAGACTTAAAGCATGTGCTTCCTCATCATAACGTCCATATTCTCCAAAAGCAGCCAAGTTGTCGTACCCGCAGCTTTCGGGGTCGCAAGTAGTTCAGCGATGTCTTTCCAGTTTCTTTTCACATTGTGGGTCCAATTGCGTCCAGAAATGCGAGCGCGTTGTCGAGCTATTTGATATAATAGGAAGGTTCAATAGAGACAAGCCAGAGATTCCGCCGACCAGGCCCGAGCGCCCATCGTTAATGGCGGTGAGAATCTTGCATGAGGGTTGTCAGAGGGCGGGCGTCGGCGCTCGTGCTGGGGCTCAACGCGCTTGTCGCTGGATCACGAAGCGACGCTTACAAAGTTTGCCTTTTCCAGTTCTGCCTCATCATCAAAACGGCGATCTCGGTCTGCTGCCTGCGACTTGTTACTTGCCTCCCAACGTCTCGAGAAAATTAATGAAGTTATAATTGGAACACAGGGTCGTTTTTGGTGTCATAATGCTCTTCGGTGTGCTATGTTATTTTTCCGCATTTAGCCTCCCTTATGTTGTGACTCAGTGATTCACATGGGAACTCTGGGATTTCGGCTGAAACTTTGGTACTGAAGGCTCTAAAGTCCGTCCGATGATCAATCGGACATAATTTTCTCAAGAACGTCGACGGGCCCCTGTCCAAGACGTTCGGGAGGCTGTACTCCCTGCTCATGGCACTCTTCACCTTCATGTTCTCTTGCACGGTCTTGAGAACACTTTTGAACCAAAAGGGCGGCATCTCGGGCAGTGCAGTCAAGGTTCGGAAGCAATTGGCAAGAGAACTGCGCTTTCTACTCGCTTAGGAAAGGAATGGAGACAATCTGAGAGTGAGATGGCTTATATGGATGCATTATGCTTGGTGTATACTTACGCAACCCACTATCGGTGCAGTGCCACGTCTTCAGGTTCCGCAAAAAGAGCCGTGCCGCCGACATACGGGAGCTGCTGTGCGATCGTCGTGCGATGTACAACCCTCTTCGGGTGGCGACTTGAGGAGTTGTTCAAATCTTCAGACAACAGACTAGAAGGCTAATGCATTGCCTCCCAACACATCAGCCCATGCATTGATGGTTTTCTTTAGACACTCAAAGGCATCTATAGAATTAAATATGTTCTTCAAAATTTACAATTCAGCCACAAAAAGTTTCATCGCTCGCGCGGTGGGTATATACAAGAAAAGAGTCTGCGCTCGCGCTGCCTCTCTTGAGTTTCACGAGTTTCACCTCGTGTTGTCCGCAAGGCAACATGATGAGGCTCGTTAGGCTTTAAGCCGGCCTTCGGGCGTAAACAGTCGCCTCGCGACGCCGAAGCACCCTCTGTGGGAAACGTCCAACGGTCGATGAAGCTTCTATTGCACGGGTGTGCAGTGGAGCGTCCGAACTTCTTCGCACTTCCCTCTCTTCTACAGAATGACGAGCCCAGAAATCGCTCTGCACTTTGAGGATCGCGAATGGGAGAAAAGGGAATAAAATACACGAAGGCCGCCGGGATCATTGGACACCCTCGGGAATGCGTAGGCGGGATCGTCCACACCGACGGTCGCAGGCACTTCTTGTATCCGGATTATGACCCCCGCCGGCCCAGTGCCTCGACAACCGCGTCCGAGTGATGGGTTGCCCAGGCGCCATCGATGCTTGGGCTGAGCGGAAGCGGCCACATGGTAACCTTTCATTTTCCTTGTTTTAGGTTCCCCAATTTTGCCAGATGCGTCATTGCCTTCAAGAAAAAATTAGATGGTACAGCTGGTACTCAAAGCCTCCGCGAGTTATCATGGAAGCGGTCGCATAAGAAACTTGAAGCAGGTAGAACGTAGGAAATGCGTACGCTCCATTGCGATCAACAGATCAACAGAGTCTCTACCACGCAGCGTCGATCTTACTATAAAAAATGACTGCCCACGATCGCCCATACTTTTTTAACACGAAATTCTTCTGTAAGAAGACAACGGCTCGGAGAGTCGGAACAGTACATCTGATAGAAACTTAAGACATCGGATATCTGGTAGACCGAGTGTTCGTCAAGGCGTTTATAGCTTCTCATGCGGAGCAGCAGAGTTCCCACAAGCAGCTATTCAGCCAATGCTGAGGCCGGGATAGGAAGGCTCAGGAGGTCGGACCAGAGCCCGCCCAGTAGCCAGCTGCGGCCTGTCAAGTTTTTGAGAAGATGACGTGAGATAATCGCTGAAAGGCATTTAGATGCAACCTTACACTCTCTATTTCATGTAAGTCGCGTTATGGGGTGGGTCATTTCAAGGTACTGGGGCAGTCGCAGAGCTTCTTGCGTTTTCTGTCTGGTCTGAGCCAACCATGAAATGAAAATGAAAACGAGGTTCGAACGCTTACAAATTGTTACGTAACTCGCACGAAAAGACTTATTGCCGGGTACGTAATCAAGATCAGCCCGTGCCATTCTTTGCCGGCGGTCTTCTTCCAACATCTCTTGCTCCTTCAATTTGTATCCGACCATAATACACTGAGAAAAATTATTTCGTACAGAGTTGCGACTGTGCATCCTCACGCTAAAGCCCAGTCCAGATTTTGGCTCTCAGACCTCATGTTCTCCACGCTATGTATAGCTTCTTGCACGAGCTTCTTCCGCACGACGGTGACCGGCCTGCACACTCTACGTCTGATATAGTAAACGCACGCCCCTGGAAGGCTGGAAGCTGAGTCGCTGGTCTTTTTACGAGCTCCTGGGACCTGGGGTGCTCGTCTTCTCCCGTACAAGCAGACGGAGCTTGGCGTTGGTTTGATGAACCCACCCAACAGTACGGTTGCCAACGCTATCTCTATGTCGATTTTTTCTCACCCATGACGTCGTATTCATAGCTCCTGCATTTCTCCTACAACGGAAGAGAGTATGGGACCTGGGCATATAAGTCTTCCTGATTCGCGCCGTTAAGGTGACTTGAGGACGCGTCTCTCCCGTTCGCGATCTGAATCCTCCACCCACCCCATACCTCGTGCTGAAGTCTGAGCTGAGAGTTCTCATCAGGGCGTCTGCGACACCTGTACATTAAAGCCAACGCGCGTGCAATCTTCCGTGGCTCCAGCACCCTGAACACGCGTCTTTCGACACCGGTACTTTGACCTTCGAGCCTTACATCTCACCGTCGTCCGCGACCCGCGTTGGAAGGATGGTTTCCGCTCCGCTTCGCGTACAAAACCCAGGGTACTCGACCATGTCGAACAGGCCCCGCTCAGCGAAACCCGTGAGTAGCGCCAAGTCGAATGAAATCGAATGACCGTTCGACTTATCCTATCGTGCTCAAGCTCGCGCCTCTTCAACCTCCCCGCCATACACGAAACAATAATGAAAAATACGAACGTAACGAACTTAACGCGCGCCTCAGAGTCCCAGGCGTAGGCGCGGACGATAACCTCCGCTGGTCGGAAGTCGTCCCGCCAGACACGGCGCTCACCTTTGCCGCGATGTGGGATCCAGAGGAGGGATTGGTCACGTTCGAGGGTGCCGCACTCTCAGCGTGCAACTCCTCCGAGAAGCAGGCGAGAGTGCTCGCTCCAAAGGATACTGACGGGCGCTCGCAGGAGCTCACGATCGATCTTATCGGTATCGGTTCCTCACCCAGCACCGCGCGCGACAGCGTGCTCTATCCGTACTCCCGCTTTGCCGCTAGTGAGCTGTCGATGACGCACCTTGCTATGGCCGCCACCACCCGTCCGAACTCCGCAGGCACGGGCGGGTTCCTGGACACGTTCATGCGCTCGCAACTGCAGCTCCAAGCGCAAGCGCAGGTTCGGCCTCACGCCCTCCCCAACCATCTTCCCAGTCCCCATCCCCATCCCTTAAGGAACGAAATGAGAAGTCCAGGCTCAGACGCCCCTTCTCAAAAGACCAAAGTCAAGACTCCGGCACTCGGTACGCCATTTAGTCTACGTTTCAAGCACCGCCACACGTCTTCGCAAGATTCAGGGTTGTCCGGCCGACTTGGTCAGATCGGATCAGGACTCTGCCAGGCCTTTCACCGTGACACTGCACGCGACACTGCACGCGACGCCGGACGGAACAGAGCCTTCACGCGTGCGGACAGATATGGGTTTTTACGACGCACCGCCACGAAGGCGAAGGAAGGTGGCTGCGGCGAGGGGAGAGCGTGCGCTCCAGGTGCGTCGCAACTCGCCTACGATTCCGACGGTGGCGTGTCCCCATGCCCGAAGTCCGGCGGTCTGCGCAGCATGTTCGCAAACTCGACTTGGAATCGGAGTGAAGGCGAAACGCTACAAGTAGGGTTTCGGACGAGGTTTGCGAGTCCAGATATCATAAACGATCACGGTGCGCCGCTCGATCCCGTTCCGAGTCACGCAGTATCTGGCGAAGAGATGAACGATGCATGGCTGGGATACTTCGATGATGGGCTTGACTTGGACTTGGCGCTGAAAAGAGATGTGAGGAGACTGGTGCGTCTTGCGTCGTTATCCCCCCCTTTATCTGGAAATTGACCCTACAAATGTACAGAAATCAACATTCTCATGGACGACAACGTCTACATCCCGCTACATCGACGTCGCCAAAGCTCTCCGCGAGATCGACATGGACTCTGATTCGTCGAACTCCCACACTGCTTCCCCATGCTCTTCCGACGCTGCGCCACATACATCGCAAGAATCGCACTCGGGATACGGGGGCACTCTCGCTGACGCTGACTCAGAGTGGCTCCCGGTCGAGCCGCCTACCCCGTTCCCTGCGGGCGCAAATCCGCGTCCGGGCGCCCACCGTAAGCTCGTGAAGAAGTCGTCCAAGGTCTATGTGGCCGGTGTCCGTGCTTCATTGCCATCCCAGCAACGGACGCCGTCGCCTACTCACACCGCGCAAACATGCTCGCAGTGTCGCGTATGCCCACATTGCTATCAGTGCGTCGACTCTGTGGACGTTGGCTGCGAAAGCATGTGTTCGTATGTGTTTGCAGACGCGCAGGGGAAGGGTAAGGGTAGAGAGAGGTCACGATCGCAGTCGCAGTCGCATTCGGGCTCGGGCTCAGGCTCGGAATCGATTGGCTTCGGAAGACCCGGTGTTACGCGCTCCTGTTCTTCTCCGGCGTCCTTCCAATCCTCGTCCGGCAAAGCGGGTCCTCGGTCGAAAATAGCGACCCCGGAAGAAGTTCTCGCGCGCGCGTCGTACAATCATGAATGGGCCTTCCCTCCGAAGCCACACTCGCTGTCCAGCCTTCGCTCCGATCTCCCTTTTGCAACAGCCGGTACCTCGGCCGTCCGGGCATCACTCGAGACACCACCATCGGTGAAGAAGGAGTGTCAGCACATGTCGGATGTGCGAGACGTGCTGCGCGGTATGCAGAGCGCGATCCGATCATCGACGCCCGTGCCGGGCATGCCGCTCGCACAGCGGCACCATCGAACGCAGGCTGCCTCGCCACCTCCCACCTCGTTCCGGCCCGGACCTTTGTCCGTGAACTGCGAGACCCCGGTGGTACGGGCGCGCCACCGTAGGCGCTCGTCCACACCACCACCACCGCCGCCCTCCTCGTTCTCGCCGCCATCGCAGCTTCCAAAGATGTCGACACAATCGAAGTCAAAGGTGAGGGCGGGGTCGAGGACCTCGATCGTGCCCAATCTGAAGCGCGCAAGGAGTCACGGCTCATTCGCGTTGCACGTGCAGACGCCCGCGCTCGTGCGCTCGCGTAGCCTGCAGAGCCTCAGCAGTGCAATGCACGGGCTCGCAACGTCATCTGCTGCACCGCTGCGCGTCCTGCTCGCGCCGAGCTCACTTTTGAGGAGGAGTTTCGCTTCGGCGGCTGGCGCGAGATCGGGCGCGGGTCCGGGCGCGAAGGACGAGGACGGCGTTTGGGTACGTGTAGATCTGAAGAAGAAGCGCAGCGTCGGCTTCGATTCTGGGATTCATGTTGGCGGAAGTATATCTCAAGCACGGAGGGCGCTGAATGTCACGGTTTGATACCGTCTGTCGTGCAGTTTTCTTTTTTTCTTTTTGACGAAAAAGTTTAAATTGGATGAACGCTCCGGGCTTTCTACTCATGCTTTTTTTCTTCATGACTGTACCAACTAATGACCTTCCTAACCCAACCTCCATTTATCCTTCGACCTTCAGCCATCCGAACCTTTTCTGTGTTGTCCTTGTATCTTCGATTCCAATTAGCGCAAAGGCTCATCGCTACTAACTACCTCCTCCGCGCCACACTGCGCTCTCTCTGAACGCTCCCTTTTAGCTAACTTCTTCTGGATTTTAGATAATAATCCTAAATCGGATTCGCCGCCCTTGTGGCTATATGTAAACTTCATAGAGTTTAACGCAACAAATGTCAACTTACGAATTTGATGACTGTCGTGACTCGTACGTTCCCCAAAGGTTTGAAAGTCTGATTTTATTCGCTCAAAGTCACGTGCATGATGTACCCCCAGAAAGGAATTTAGCTCCCATGCGACAATTTATCTTTTCCTTTGAATGGCGACTTAACACTTCTGTTCCCCAGGCCACTGTTCCGCATTCAAAAAACCTAGAACCAGCTTCCCTTATTCTTTAAGCGAATTGTCAGAGCTATGTACCCGACAAACCAACTCATTACAACCTTCTCCTACGTCGGAAGGACAAAACCAATTTGAAAAGGAAATACAACCTGTGATGGTATCACTGACCTAACAGATATCAACAACTACCAAAATGTCGCAACTCAAGCTGGTAAGCTCTCGCTTTACCCATGAACCCAACCGAACGGACATACCTGTAAGCAGTGTCGAATAATTACTAAACTTCATCATCACCACTGAGGATATTTAGGGACGACGGTAGTCACGAATTGGATGGCCCGCGGCGACCTCCACGCCGCCCGTTAGAACTCTCTGCGTCCCGGGGCACCTCACACAACGAAGATCACTTGGAATCGGCTGCTCCGATTTCCCGCACGTCAGGTTCCTCTACCCTGTATGATGTCCTCTATCGCATCGCCGAATACATACTGGAGTTTGGTTTTCCTCAGCAGTACTGTTTTGAATGGGAGGCCCTTCAAGGCGAGGATAATACATCTGTTGCCAGGAGCGATTTGATGAATATGTGCCTCGTCTGCCGTTCTTGGAAGTGGCCTGCCCAGCGGGTGCTCTGGAGGAGACTTTCTTATTCATTTCAAGAAGCAAATACGTTGATACCGAACACAGAACTTGGAGGGTACACTAGGAGCCTTCGCCTTACGTTGAATCCTGGAAGATCGATACAGCCTCTGACGCGTCTCGTCGAGTCCACTACAGGTCTACGTCTTCTTTCCATCGACTTGAAACAAAAGAAGGAGGATATCTTCGTTACCGAAATGTCCAACCTCATTACTGCCATAGGAGAGCTGGAGCGTCTCGAGGGTCTCTTAGTCTTCAACATTTCAGCTCCCATCGCCCGTGTCTTCCCTAAACCTCTCTTTTTAGGAATTCGTGGGCTGTCTGAGCTGAGATATATCGGTTTGGGGTTCTGCCTAGTCGGACAATTGGATGGACCTCCTATTGGAAGATTTACGAAGGTGGAACTCGCGGAATACCACGTCCCACCCAAGTTGAACACAGCAGCGTTCTGGACAGATCAGACGAGTTTCCCGGGGTGTTTCCTTGATCACCTCGAGGACTTCGGTTACCGCTCGCATTCCGGACCTGATGTTTTTGAATTGAAGCGGCCTTCCCCGCATGAAAGCGGGATCAGCCTCCTAGTCACCGTATTCGCGGAGCTGCTCAAAGCACGACGATTCTTTATAGTAAACATGAGAAAGGGTCAAGCTCTGTCTCCCTCCATCGAAGAACTATTTGTGGAGTTCGCGGGACAAGCGGATCAACCGGGCGAGCGAATTTGCGAGCTTATTTCAAGCGGGAAATTGCCAAACCTGCGCTCGGTCAAGGTTAGCAGCAAATTCAGAGAGGACAGCGGTGCATTTGAGAGGCTACGGGCCTTGTGCAAGAGCAGGGGCTACGCATTCGAAGCATTCATTCGTTTTATGGATATGAGATACATCGACGAGCTGCTATTCCACGCACGTTCGTCCGAAATTTGATAATGTTGTATGTATTTTTCGGCGCCTTCGCCTGGATCGAAGTGTTCGATAAGTCTGATGGACTGGTACTCCCCGCTCCCAGGGCAGCGTTGACGTTCATTCTTTTTATTTCTGGGACAAAATGTAGTTTGCCGAGGACGTCAGCGAATCACTCTTTTTTGGACAGAGCATTTTACTTCCCACTTAAACATAAGAAATAAAACTGCAGATTGTATGTCAGCGAGTGGGTCAGAGAAGCGTATTTCACTTTCTCCCTCCTCCAAAGGGAAGGCAGTCGGGAAGAATTCCATCTCCAAGGCTAGGAAAAATCTAGTGAACATGTACGGTATCTCGTTCACTCGTCGTGGCTCGCGTCTACTCGGAGGGTACGCCAGAGAAGGTTGGTTCTTCGCTCATAAGGAGGGATAAATCCGCTGATGTCAAGCAAGCACTCTCACGATGGGTCAGAACCCTCTGCTCCGCGGTGGGACTCAGGCAGGGGAATATCCGACCCCTGATAAATCCCATCGACCATTACGGTGGGCTATGTCTTCTCGTAACCAGCTTGCAAAACTTGGGGTCAAGGAGGAAGTGTCCACTTTCCTCGGAAATGGTTGGCCTTGCCGCTGCTATTGAGCGGCTTAAGTGTCTTAAGGACTCTATAGTCTTCAATCTCTCAGCACCCACGTCTGTGCTTTTCTTAAACCTCTCCTCCTCGGAATTCATGGACTTCGTGAGCTCGGATATATTAGTTTGAGGTTCCTTTTCCTCGATGGTATAGCGGAATCTCCCTTTTTCCCTCTTCACATCGGAAGGTTACGGAATGCTACGCTCCGCCAAGTTGAATACCGACATGTTCTGGTTATTCCTGGCTGGGAAGATCCTAACGTGTTTATTGAATGATTGGAAATACTGTCCAGACTCTGGACCTTTTGTCTTCGAAATAAGGCTACATACCAATGATCGATTCGATTGTTTCGGAACCCAGTTTTCTCACTATTACGTTCATAGGGCATTCGAAGCCAGGTACCTCTCTGCGACGAATTTGCAAGCGGGAGTAACGTTGTCCCCTTTTGTCAAAGAACTGTTTACGGCGTTCTCGTCCAGGAAACACTGCACCTCCACGACGGGCCAGAAGATGCTATAGTCACTTTCGAACATATTACTAGCCAAGACTATGTTGAGATTAGCGAGCCGGCGGAGTCGCTCGGCTAAAAGATAAAAGGACACGCCACCCCGAGACGTTTCCATGTCTCGGGATGTCCACTTGCTGCGATCGAGACATACGCGCGTAGTTTATTACTCATGTATTGTCTCACAAAGTAGTTACAAAGAAAGAAAGTAAATTAGCATAAATACAACGAATGTAGTAGTAAAATAATAAGACATCGTATCGGCACCAACGCCCGCGTGCCCGTCTCACTATTCGAAAACGCAACCTCGAATATTTACAGACTACGCTCAATAAGAGTCTTTTGCGAACCTGAACAGGTAGAGGAGGACGTCCTACTGTCTGGAGCGCTGTGCAAGAGTAGAGGCTGAAGTCTCGGGACTGTCCCAGTCCTCAAAGGGGGAGACGATGTATCCAAGCATTAACAAGACTTACTTCGCACGCACTCTTCATGATAAAGGCAACTGCTTGTCGGGGCTTCTTTCATTGCTTATGATATTGATTCTGACAGTCTATGGATTTTCCCAGGTGCAGGGCTGACTCTCCCATAGTGGTTGGCCTTCTTCCACTTCCGCGGTTGGTCACCGTTAAAGCATGGAAATGTGCCAAGCATTTCCTAAAGCGACCGTCGAATAAACTCGCCTTCCTTATGACTTCTCATTGTAGGATTGTAATTTCTTGCGCTTTGTACGTATGAATTGTTTTTGTATCATGTAATAGCCTAGTGAAAATCTGGGACGTTACTACCTTAGTATTTCCATCAATTAATACGCTCCCCAAGATTCACAAAGCTGCATTACAATCAATATCGTAACGCGGTGCTTCGCTTTTAACGTGTATACTCATCGATTCAAAAAGTGTCAGAGCGCCAGAAGTGAGTCCTCCGTCGGATACGGCCGTCGGCGCGGAAGCATTAGCTAAATATGGCCTACGGACAAACCCGTATTCATGCGCAGCAGCCAACTCCTACGACTGTATCGATGCACAGTAAACCTTGGCGATCGCTGATTTACATACTCTAAGAGTCAAGCATGCCCATCACAGCTCTATTAAGCGACCTTGAGTTGTTATCCGAATACAATGTTGAAGACCAGGGGCCCGATCCTACAATCACTTCCGGAGATCTTCGTCAAACAGAAAGCACAATTGTAGGCAAGTGTCGCACAATCAGAGGTCTGACTTGCAACAGCTTACACTCGAAGCAGAGCCCAGAGACTATACTATTACTTCACACCGTGAGGGATTCCAGGAACCACTGGCACTGGCCGATCTTAAACCGCACACACTCATATCTCCCGTCGCGTACGTCATTCTCGAGCGCGTTGCAGAACATCTGCTGCAGCTCGAATCGTCTCAGCCATACAACTTTGAGGGAGAGGCTCTTGGCTACATCGAGTACACCTCTATGGAGGCCCTCATGCGCGAAGCCTGGAGAGATCTGGCAAATATGTGCCTTGTCCACTCCTCATGGCTCGAGCCCGCCCAGAGGGTACTCCAGAGCAGATTGGTCCTTCGTTCATTTAAAGGAGTGCGCGCATTAGCATCAAGCAAAAAACTCGCGCAATGGGCAAGGAACCTTCGCTTTGGAATGGAATCTGACGCGTGGAAGATTTGGCCCCTGTCCAACCTCATTAGATGCGCCACAGGCTTACGTTTACTCTCCATCGACCTACGGAATTTGGTGCGAAAGAGGAAGGGAACACTTTCCGTCGAAATGTCCAGCCTCGCCAGCGTTATTGGACAGCTCAAGTGTCTTGAAGGCCTTATAGTGTTTAATCTCGACGTGCCCATTTCCTGCGTGTTCTTTAAGCCCCTTTTCTTCGGCATCCGCGAACTCCGCGAGCTAAAATACGTTGGCTTGGGTTTCTACTCGCTTTATCGTATGAGAGGACCTCGCGCCGTTGCATTCTCTCCGGCAGAAATAGCGGAATACTACAATCCACCCAAACTGAATACCGTTGCGCTATGGACCAGCCTGATGAGCATACCTACGGGTTTCTTGGACCATATAGATGATTGGACGTCAACGTCCGGGCCAGATGTCTTCTCTCTTTCCAATGGGGCAGGGGTAGGCAAAATAGCTGCCACATTCATGGAGCTTTTCAAAGCTCGTCGCCTCTTCGCTAGGAATATTACGGGAGAAGAGATACCGCCTTTTATCGAAGAGCTGTTTGTGGAATTCGGCTACTACACTCTGAGTGACGAGCGACTTTATCAACTGCTATCGAGAAGGCTACCCAAACTGCGCTCAGTCAAGATCGTCTACGATCCAGGAGTAGAGGATGAAGACTTTCCATTGTCGAGAACGTTGTGCATGGCCAGACATTGCAGTTTCGAAGCGGTTCTATGCGAAAGAATACCAAGCCACACAAATGAGCTTTTATCCTATTCGTGTTTTTTGCCATAAAAGACTGGCGTCTGGCTGGTTGCAGTTGCAGCCGTCCCGGGATTACATGAAACATTAGGTCGCATGCAATCTTTCTTTGTGATACTAAAGGACTATCTCGATACGAAATAAAAAGGCCGATATATATGGAGGTAACGAAAAATGTTGATTAAAAAAAGCGGGTTGCCTGGCCTTCGTTGTGTATACATGATTTGACTAAATTCGGTGGGAGTCGGCGGCCTGACTCTTAAGGCCTCGTCAGATACCTTGACAACTGTCAGTACAGCCTGATTACTGTAAGTATGCTAATAACTCTGGATGACGCTGCCCTGATTGAGGACCTCGTGTGCGCAGCCTAGAAGGACCTGGCGAATATGTGCCTTGTCCATTCATCGTGGCTACTGTTTGCGTAGAGGGTGCCACAAAGCAGACTAGTTCTTCGCTCACATATTTGTAGACGCGCTGATATCGAGTAAATGCCTCGCGAAGTGTGCCAGAACCTCCGCTTTGGATGGGATTCAGGGGACGGAAGGCCCGGTCCCTTCGGATGGGATAACAACACCGCCGCAGGGATACCCTTGTCCTCTCCGAAATATTCAAGGGAATACCAGCAAGTACTGTTAGTCACACAACAGCCCAACTTTCAGTCCTACGATTACCAGGAACAATTGGCAACTGCCGGACAGTCTGTTGGATTATTGAATCGGGGAGTGTGAAAGACGAAAGTTGTAAAATCTGAATATACCAATAAATCCGTTACAAACGTATGAAGAGGGGAAGAGTGTGAAACAAGGCCGTACGGTACATGTATGCTACCAAAATTATAAACTCCGATATGCAAATCGGGAATCCCGCCACATCAAGGCTCACATAATAACTCCCTGACACAAATGCCCTCAGCCCCGAGGACGCAGAAACATCTGCACAGTCCTACAACCGCTTTCCGAGATCTCTCCGAGATGAAAAGCCCGGCTGCTACCAAGTGTCCCAAAATTGTAGATCTGACTATGAGGAAGTACGGACAGATTTCAAGAGTCAAACTTCTGGCACACGCTCGCATCTCCCTCACCGCATGTCATATTCGATCACGTTGTCGAACACTGGCTGTTCCGACATTTTTTATGAACTGACATGGGATTATATGGTCTGGAGTCTGTGCGAACTGGACTCTGATTTGAACGGCAACGATAGGCTAGATCTTGGCTGTCTGGTTACCGCATTCGAGTCGGAGACGTGCTGTCCCCTCTTATTGAAGAGCTTTTCGTGGAGTTTTCGCCACAGGATGCACACTGCACGGCGGATTAGCTGCTACCAAGATTACGATTAGTCGCTCGCTCTCTTCTTACAAAAAAAGATAAGGACTTTCCGATGTCGAAGGCAGAGTCAAGGGCAGTGGCCGCTGTCCCGAGACTGTCCGACCTTTCGATATGTGCACGAGCACATTTGGCGAGCTTCCACTTCGTGCGTGTTCTTCATTATAAAGGCGCGTAGTCTTTGGCGCTTCTTTCATGGATTACGATATTAAGTATGACAAGTCTGACGATTTGCCTAGGCGCGAGGCTGGTTCTCCCGTTCTGACCGATTCCATTTTCCTCCCGGAACCAGTTACGATGGAGGCTGTGTAAGAATGTCTGCCGCAGGTCAAAAATCATGCCGGCCCACTACGCAACAGTCGTTTTGCGTCCATTCATCGTTGCCGTTGGCCCCTGTTTGTTCTGGCAATAGGATCGCAACTATATCCGTATTTGTGTTGGGAGTCGCCGTCGCCTTTGGAAAGTTGCGTCCTGTAGCTCGCTGGGAAGACAGCCGTAACGGTGGACTGACCAAATACACGCAGACCTCCGGCGAGAGAAGGAAACACTGCCGGAGTCCTTTTTGTTGACCTTTTTTTAACACTTACCGAGCGGTGTTGCTGCGCCCCAGAATAGGCATGGTTTTAATATAGCGGCCTTCTCTGATAAAGTGCGTTCTCGGCCCGGCTCAATAGGGAGTGAGTTAACCTATGGGACGAGAGCCACCGGTAGCTAGCAAACGGCGACCACAACATGAGGAGGTATGCGCGTGCGCGAACGGTCAATGTTCCGACGGCGACGGCCTTCCTAGAGAGTAGTCATACTCGCTTAGGGAACCCGTACGTTCATAATTCTCGAAGGTTCCCAAAAAAGTTGGAATCCGCGTTTGCTGATCAACGAAGTGTTTTCGAGTTATCCAGGTTAGAGAGATGCGCAACGGGGGAGATCCAGGTGTGGAAGGAGGGACAAATCAGATACATAGGAGGATGCGTTGTAAATGCTGGCGCATCCATTTTATTAGGCGAGCTCGTCCGAGTCATCGCAGTTTGCCAACTGATCACGCCCGGCATCGACCTTTTTCTGGGGTGCCTCCACGATCTGATTTTCTTTCATGTTTTCCCGCCTATCAGGATATTTCATTTCGCCAAATACATTCATTACCTTCAAATATAAATGGCGGGCGTGTATAATTCCGGGACGCTTACTGCAGCCAGAGTCCGGACACGGAGCGGCGGAAGCAAACGCGGGGGACTCGGAGAGAAAAAAGGATGCGCCGAAAAGGGATGATCAGCCCCCAGAGAGGGTGCCTGGTTCCCACGCCACAGGCCCGGTGTATTGCGCGGGCAGCTGGGATCCCGTCATCAGCGGCGGGCGACACGCAGAGCTCTCAGCCTTTCTTTCCCAGTGACCACATCCTCCTCCTCCTCCTCATGCGACCCCTCTCCCTGGATGTCCGCAATAAATGCTTGAAATTGTCGAGGAAGCTTGTACGCCTCCTCTCGCGCAGGGTGCGCTCTCTTAGGTCCGTCTCCTTTGCCGCCCTTCGTGTCTCTCGTCGTCGGTCGTCGGGCTCACCTTTCCACAGTGTACATAAAAAAATCCGGAAACCCTCTTCCGTTCCCTCGCTCACCTCCAAGCGCCCCATTGCCGATGTTGCGCGCATACCACCCGAACTCTGGCTGCTCATCTTCCGTGAGGCCACCCGCATCACCCCCGACCCGCTCGATACGGCCCGGGAAGTATCGTTCCTGTCGCGCGAGCAGTCACCCGCCTGCCAACTCGAGGCGTACCGTGCCAACATCAAGCTCAAGCTCAGCCTCGCCTGCGTGTGTCGTCGCTGGAACTCGCTTATGCGCGAGTTTTTGTACGAGTTTGTCTGGATCAACCGCGGGACACAGGCGAAGGCGCTCGCACACACGCTCCTGCTCGAGGACGTGCGCGGAGCTCCTGTATCCAGTGGATGGTATATCCGCCGCTTGCATATCGAGACGTCCATGCTTGACCGTTGCGCGCCAATCGACGTCCGGAATATTCTCGATTATGCATCTCAGTTGGTCATTTATACCGACCACCACTCTGTCAAGCAGAACGTTTTCGCTCAGGACCCGCGGTGTTCCACGGAGACCATCTTCTCACTCCTTGCGCAGTCGAGTAAGGACCTCCGCCGGCTCTCATGGAAGAACTATGATGAGACGCCGCTCTACATCCAAATGTCCGCTTTATTCGACCGACCCAGCGCTATTGAGTACCTTGAAATCACGACGTGCTCACCTGTTCAGGCCGCATATGGAACGCCGCCCGACTTCCCCGCAATTGAGCTACCGGCTCTGCGCTCCCTCAAAGTCGAAGTAGACGACTACACGTTCTCGATTTTTGCAGCATGGAGGATGCCCAAGCTCCAGTCTCTTTCTGTCGTCTCCTGTGAATTCAACTACAGGGGTCGCGGTTTCTCTTCTTTCTTCCAGGAGCACGGGCCGTCACTGCGCCAGCTCGAATTGGGACATTCGTCATCCCTTGTCGAATCACATATGCTTAACCTTGCTCGCCCCGAGTTTGAGCTTGCGAAGTGGTGCCCAAATCTGCGAGAGTTTATCTGTAGCGCGGATGCTGAATGGCACTGGCAGACGCCGGACTGGATTCCTCCACACGTGTTGTTGCCAACACATCGGCGCATAGAGTTTATCGGTATCCGCGGTATCGACAAACGACTCGCCGAGCTCGACGACACATTCACACTACTTGAACAGATGCTCTCTTTACAACGCGCCGCATTCCCGAACCTACGATTTATCCGCGACCTTAGTCCGGAGAGCCATGCTTTGCGCACGCAGCGCCCGTCCTCCCGAGTCGCCGCGTTCTGGGAGCGTTTGCTGAAAACGTGCCAGGAGCAGGGCGTGTGGCTAGAGGACTTTCATGGTGTAAACATAACAAGCCGTGCTTTAAAGCGTGCGAGTCTTGACCTGGCCGCTCTATGAGCGAAACCCGGTGTTTGTCCATTTTTGCGTTTTTTTCCCTATTCGTCTCGGTGTTTCCCCTCTTCAAATACGCTCATCTTGCATCCACACACGTCAATTGTCCTCTTTCCATACTCATCATGATGCTATCAGGCATCTCCCACGTCCAAAATTGCTATCCGTACATCAGTGTACCCGTCTATTTGCTTTCCGTCAAGCTTCCGTTCTAGCTCATCAAACCCATCCAAACACCTTTTCTATCTCGGTACAAGCGTCATCATTCACGCGAAGCCCGTCTCTGCGCAACTTTGTATCCTGACTCGCGTTCTACACCACACTTCTTGTTCTACAGCAGAGATCTCGTGCACTATTAAACCCTACTGTTCCTTGGGCCCACGGTTGTCAACACTGCTTCCTTCCCCTTCCCCCTCTTCCTTGCTTCTCTTGCGCTTGTGCTCCATCGTGTCACGATACCCTCCCCTCCAGCATTGTCCCCCCTCATCCTGCCGCTACCATCTGCATAGACCCCCTTCACCCCCGTCCCCACCCCATGAAGCCCGCATCGCATTCCCACTCGCTATCTGTGTAGGCCTCAGGCTATTTGCTATGTATTCTCGTACATTCATCGAATTTGTAGAAGATCACAAAGACTCCGAGTCCCGACGTCGACGGTTCGACGAAGCAGAACTTTCTGACCGGGATAGGGTAAGTGAAGGTGGGTACTGCTGGTGTATGTAAGGAGCGTTGATACGCTCCGTATGCGCATACGCGCTCGGGCCTATCGGTGCATCGTGCATCGTACATCGTGCATCGCGCATCGACCATCGAATCTGTTCGTGTTCGCGTTGGTGTTCCTTCGAAAATTCGGCCTCGCTCATCAGCCCGCCTTCGCCAACCCGCCTTCGCCGTCACGCCGTAGGGTCAGGGACGCCCGTGTTCATTCGCGTTCGCGTTCGCGAGCATCATGTTCTCGTCCCTCTTCGCCGTCACGGACCCCGCCCCTGGTCTAGATGCGCGAGGCGTCCCTGGGGGAGTCTTTGCCACCGCTTGGGTACGCGCTATACGCTATAGTAGTAGCCTAGTGCGCTATGCCGGTATGGGGCCTGTGGCACCGTGCTGGTGCTGGCGCAGATGCGCTAGCGCGTCACGGTCGTGCGCTGTGTGGTTGTGCTGCCAGTGGCGGCGGTAGCCTAATTTCTAAGAGACCCTTTTTTCTTTCTTGATTTACAAGTCGTATGTACATGCCGTAGCCGTAGCCGTAAACGTAGCCCGAGCGTTAACCGAGTCCCTCCGCGTCCGTTACGGTGTGCGGACCAGCGTAAAGCCCCAGATCTAGTTTCAGATTCGCATCCGTATTTGAATTTGAGTTCGCGTTTAGGTATTAGGTTCGCATTCGGACTCGGACTCGGATACTCGGACTCGGGCTCGGGCCCTGGGTCCGGCGTGCACGGTCTCCGAGGACGGGCGAAGCGGGAAAGCAGAGAGGACGGCAGGGAACAGAGTGCGAAGGGAAGGTGTGCGCATGTACGTGCCAGTGGAGGGACCTCGGAGACATGTCCCAGTCCTCAATCTTCGGTGTTCAACCCTCAGTGTTCGGTCTGATTGATACCTTTTAATGTACGGGGGTTCTGGCGCGGACACGGAAATGAATCAGAAGAAAAGAGTGCCGCGGACTTGAAGGATATAGGAGGCGGTGACGAACTTCGAGCTGGCGGAGGAACTAGTAGGTCCGAATCTGGGTCTGGATCTGGATCTGGATTTAGGTAGCAGACTTTAGGAGAAGGGGGAGGAGGAAGCATCAACATCAAATATCTATGTTATGAAGCGTGCGCGTATGTATGCAAGAAACGTGTATTAAGCACCCGATATTGGGCGTCTAGTACAGGGTACAGGTGGCCGTGCCGCGGCGCAACGTTATCGCGTGGTGCAGGGCGCTGAGGGGTAAAGGTGTGGGAGAGCGATTGCTGCGGCTACGACGCGTCCCCGTCTGACGCCCAGAGGTCGTCGTCGTCGTCATCGTCATCGTCGGCGTTGTCGTCGGGCAGGCCACAGTTGCCTGAGCGCAGGATGTGGTGTCTGAAATACGAGTATCAGCGAGCGCTTCAATACGGCCAATAAAGATTTAAAGAAAAGAGAAAGGTGAAGATGTATACAATGGCGCGAAGGTAGCACGTCAAGGGAGAGGAGGGACGAAAGAGTGAATAAGAGAAAGAAAATCCCGGATTGAAAAAGTGAACGTAGAATGAAAACACAAGAACGGAAGGAAACGCACTTTGTCAATAGCTCAGCGACGCCTGCGCGGCCCGCCTCCCAGTCGACTCGCACCCACGTGTGTACGAGTTCGCCGTCCCGGTACGCAAGCAGCGTCGGGAGCACATCGACATCTACGTTACCCTCCTCTTCCTCGTCGTCGTCGTCATCATCGTATCCGCCCTCGTCCGTGACGTCTTTCTCGGCATACGCGTACGGATCGTCCTCGTCGTCTGCATCCGCGATGGGGCGCAGCCGGGAGGTTCTAGTCCTTGCCGCCGGTCGCGATAGGGAAGGAGCGCGGGAGGAGGAGGAGGAGGCGAAGCCGAGTGCGGCGGCGCGTGCGCGGAGGAGCTTGACGTCTGGATGTAGCCGTGCAAGCTGCGCGAGCTCGGCATCGAGTGTGTAGCAGCGATCGAGAGACTGGGGAGGGCGGAACGCGTTAGTGAGGTTCGGCCAGTTGGCAGCTCGTAACTCATAACGATAAACGGGTGAAACGGCATGAGGGGGTAGGAGATAGGGGGTAGGAGATAGGGGGCATCAGGGTGCCTCGTCTCGCCCGAGCTTTGAACGTCGGTCGCGGTCCCCCCGCGTCAAAAATAAAAACGGAACATCCGTCGCAACCAGCAGAAAAGTGTGTGCAGCCCATATAGACCCAATGTCAACAAAACACTCACCGGATCGTACAGGTGCACGACGACCCACACGCCCCGCGCTTCATTCTCCACAGCCGATACGAAATTCTTCACCCCGACCTCACGAAGATGCCCGAATCTACCGCCTTTCGCCGCGCCGCGGCGTACCGCATCAGTCCCCGGCGTTGACAAGCCCTCAAGCATCGCACGCTCCCACTCGCGCTCGCGTTCCTCCTCGAGGAACGTCTTCCCGCCGAGGCTCGCCTTCTCCATACGGCGGTTCAGCGCAGCGATCTCCGCGGCGCGCAGTGCACGCGCACGTTCCTGCGCCTCTGCACGATCGCGGATTACGCCCTTCACGCCCGTGCGACCAGGACCCATCCCGATCGCGCCGGCCGGCGCGTCCTGCGGTGCCGCGCGCATGATCTGTGAGATGCGCCGCTCGCGCTCGGCGTCTGAGTCGTTCCCCCCACCATCATCTTCTTCACCATTATCGATGGCGTCGGGCCAGTTGCGGGCGGGGCTGCGGTCGGGCGAGGGCGTGCGCGCGGGCGACGAGGACCGCGAGCCGCCGTTGAAGAGCCTGCCGGAGAGGACGAGCTCGTCTAGGTCTGCGTACTGCGCGGCGAGTTAGATTAGAATCTAAATGCAGTTACCTTTGTTTCTGCTCACCATTTTGGCGAGAGTGCCTTTGTGGTTGAGGTCGTTGAAGTTGGCAGTGAACGGCGAGCGGAGGTGAGTAGTAAGCGCGGAGGCAGTACTAATGGCTGCTTACGGCATCATACCGGCGTCTGTTACTCGGAGTCGTGTAGAAAACTCAAACCTCCATCTTGATTCTTCACCATACACGGGTCCGGGGTATTATTCACTTTAATGTGTGACAGAAAGGACTGGGGGATATAAAGGCAACATTATACTTAGAATGAATAGATGTCAAATATGTGCCGATGAGTGTTAGCATACTGAGCGGCCTGGCAGGGCCAGGCCACTGCGCTTTCCTACTACGTTCGTAATTAGACATTTATTGTACTGAAAACGCCAAGGGCTCACTTATAGTCCTAGAGGAGATGAGTTCTATGTGTATGAATGAGAGCTAGGAAGATTATCTGAAAGGCCAGAGATAAACTGATAGAAAGGGGGTGTTCGGGCAGCAGGGCCCTGCATGAATCTGGCGCCGTTCGGGGCCCTTCGTCCTACGCACAGGTACGAATTTGTTTTCGCATTGCATACCGAGGTGTACAAATGAGAAACAGAGTGTATACATTCCAATGAATCAAGATGCTTATGTCTGCGAGCAGTACTGAGGTTAAGAATCATACCAGTGCATAGGAATAAGGGCTCGCGTCCTCCCGGGATTGCGGCGACTTTCATACTGTACAGACTTTTCGAATTTTGCTAGGCTACGCAGCCTACACTACTTACGACTTGAAGGTTACCCGAGGCCCTACCTCCCGCGTGCCATGCATATCGTTACCTCATAACTCACCTTCTGGCTGCATCCAGGAAATTAATCAGGCCGTTAGAATCGATATCTTAATCTACGAGAAGGCCAGCGAGTTACACACATTCATCACAGCGAACGCGCGTGAAATAAAAGCTCATCAATACGCCTCGTGTGCCCCTCGGGCACCGGGTCGACCACAAGTTCGCAGCCTCTGCCCATACATAGTGCCCTCGACAACCGGAAGTCCTCGTCCTTTAAAAAACTTGAAGTCGTGTAGACAGCTCTGATCGATCGCAATTTTGGTAGTCCGTTTGAAAGCAGTTGAGATAGGGAGAAGTCAGGTCGAAAGGGTCCGCGTCCATATAAAACCACCATGAAAAGCTCTTCGATAAGAGGAGAAGGCGCCGTCCGAGTCTTTGTTATTTGAAAACCCAAAGTGAAAAGGCGTCTGGCTTTCAACAATTCCATCAGCGCGTTAGTCAGATGATCCCTGTGCTTGGTGTAGGGATTCCTCAATTCGAAGACATCAGGCCCAGATTCTGGACTGTATTTCCCATGGCGGTCTAGAAAGAGTTCCGGAATATTCTCCATTGTAAACCAGATCGCGACGGTATTCAATTTCGGAGGATTGTTATATCTGGAAACCTCTTCCGGCGAAAAGATGACGGCGGGGGACTCCTGCATATATTTAAATGACTGCAACCCCAGTCCAATGTACCTGAGCTCACGAAGCTCTTGAATTGCGAAAAAGAGAGACTTTAGGAGAGCATGAGAAATTCGCCCCGGGATATAGATGATTATAAGGCCCTCAAGAGACCTTAGCTGTCCTACGGCAGCGGCGAGACTGGCCATTTCCGCTGAAACGACATCATTGTTTGGTTCCAAGAAAAATAAGTCGATAGAGAGGAGACGTAATCCACCGACATGGCCAAGAACATTTGTCAATGGTTGAACTGTCCATCTTGCCAAACTGCCTCCTAAGCAGAGGCTTTTGGCCCATCTCGCTAGGTTCTTGCTCGACATCAACGCATGTATTCCAATATTTGAAAGAAGAAGCAATCTGCTCTGTAGCACTCTCTGAACGGGCACGAGCCATGAAGAGTGGACGAGGCACATGTTCGCTAGATCCTTCCTGGTGCGCATCGTGTTATTCATCAAGATGTATTCCTTAGGTCCGACGGCCCCCTTTTCGAAGTAACACGGCTGGGACGAGTCGAACAGTAGTAGGAACTCCGCAACGCGGTCGAGGATGACGCTCCCGACAGGACATATAAGTGTGTGAGGCTTAGGATCCGAGTCAGCCCGCTTCCAAACTCCACCGTGATGCGCAGCGGTCTGTTTTATGGGCTCTACTCTAATTGTGAGCTGTCGCAAGTCAAGTCTACTACCTCACGACACTTGCCTGCTGTTAGTATGGCTGTGCTTCCTGCTTTGGGGAGTCCTTCGTGAGCAATACCACTAGGGTTGATAGATTCGTCTTCGGGATTATGCTCTACAGGTTCGGTGTTGTTCACAGTTGTGAACATACTTCATCAACCGAACCCAGCAGTTATCGGGGTTTCTGACAGAACGAAAAGCCGCCGGGAGGCTGCGTGTGCGGATTTGTCCGCATGCCGTGTCGAGTTATGTAAGCTGACTTGCTCGTAGCCTCGTACAGTCATTTGACTCATTTCTTCTTTTACATTTTTACATTAACACTTTTTGTCGGATCGGAGTTTTGCCCATCTCGAAATATCAGCTGCGAGGTAGCCACGTAGTATCGTGAGCTATAAGTTTGAGAGCGTAAATACATGTAGTATACATATACGTTTCTCGGCGGGAGCAAATACCTAAAACAAGGCAAATACTACATAACAGCGCAGGAAGTTTCTGGCCTACAACATGTGACTAGAAAGACTGCGAATGCTCTCGCAGACGAACTAGAAAGGCCCTTGGCACACTTGCATGTTTTCGCTGCGATCAATCCTGAAATGGAGAATGCTGGCAATCACTACCAGATAACTAGCTTCGCAACTAAGAAAATCATCAGATTGTCAACATCGGTGGTCGATGAGAGCATGAGAGAAGCCTGCAGAGGAGGACGTACCTTTATTCCAAAGAGCGCGCGTGAGATAAAAGTCCGTCGGTGCGACTGCTGTGACTCCCAGGAAATCGAACTATTTCAAGACTGCAGTTTCTGTGAATGCACAACGCTCCCGACAGTGGAAAGTTTTCGTATTCTTTATGGTGAGCCAAATGGACAATTGTGACCGAGCGCAGTCTTGGAAGCCCGTCCGAGAGAAGCTGAAATAGCTGCCAGTCTGGTGAATGTTGTATCTTCCGCGAGAACATTACGAACAACTCCTCGATAAGCGGAGACAGGGTTTCTCCCATTTTCAAAGACAGCACGAAGAGGCGTTTGGCTTTGAGGATCTCCATGAATGAATTAGCGAGATGGGTAAGACACAGTCCTTTGGAGCCGGTAGCGTGATCTGACTTCAACTCGAAGACGTCTGGTCCAGACCCTGGGATATATGTCCAACGGCGGTCCATGAAAGGTCCAGGAATAATCACAAAATCGGTCCAAACTACGACGGTACTCAACTTGGGCGGATTGTAATATTCCGCAATTTCTTCTTCAGAAAATGTGACGACCGGTGGCTCTCCCGCTTCCTGGAAGGAGTGGAATCCAAGGCTGACGTATTTGAGCTCATGGAGCTCCCGAATTGTGAATAGGATTGGCTTTAGGAGAGCGCGGGAGATGGGCGCAGTAATATTGAACACTATAAGACCCTCTAGACACTTTAGCTGTCCTATGGCGTCAGCGAGGCTGGTCATTTCTGCAGAAAGGACATCCTCTTCCTTTTGCACCAAGTTCCTTAAGTCGATTGAGAGCAGACGCAAGCCGCTGGTGCACTCAAGGAGATTCACCAAAGGCCGAATTTTCCACTCTCCAAACGCCATTCCAAATCGGAGGCTCCTGGTCCATTCTGCGAGGTAGTTGCTTGATGTTAATGCGTCTATTCCCTTGTATGAGCGAAGAACCAATCTTCTCTGGAGCACCCTCTGGGCAGATGCGAGCCATGACGAGTGAACAAGGCACATATTCGCCAGATCCTTCCTAGCTACGTGCATCAGGTCATCCATAGAGTAGTATTCATCGTATCCAAGGGCCTCTCCTTCAAATACGTATGGCTGGGGCGAGCTGGACTGCATCAGATGCTCGGCGACGTGATCGAGTATGACATTGGCTAAAGGAGATGCTAGCACGTGAAGTTTGATATGTCCTGGATCCTGGGCTTCCTCGTCATGCATAGTAGTAGTTTGAGCTGTGGGATCGTGTCTGCGCGTAAGCTGTTGCAAGCCAGGTCTTCAATTTTGGGATACTTGCTAGTGAGTAGAGAGTCGGGGCTTTTCATCTTGGAGAGATCTCTGAAAGCGCATGTAGGGCTGGGAGATGCAGTGACCTCTGGGTCGCTCGGGGCTGAGAGAATACTTGATCAAGCTGTCCAGCGGTGGCTGGCTGTTCCTAATAGTCGTAGCACTGAAAGTTGGGCTGTCCAATGTTGTGTGACGGATTTGTCCGACGCATACCATATCGAGCCATACTTGATTGATAAGCATTATTGAGATTGTGTTTTTTGTTTTTTGTTACTATCATACTTATTGAGTTTAGGCAGGCGTCTGGTTCCAATGAAATTGCCGAGTAATTTGGTCCATTTTTTAGGATGTAAGTTTCGCGATAGCGGTGTGCATCCTTGACAAATTGTACTTTGTCGGAAAGGATACATCATACATCATACATGCGACATGTCCGACATACTGAAAGCGCGTCGGATAGGTGTTATTTTACAACCATCTAACAGTGGCAAGGCACCATCGACAAGGTACCACTCTAGACAGATTATTTCTTGCCGAGAAAATGTCCTTCGTACAAATATGAGAAACTGTCACTCTTTAACATAGATGAGGGCCACACCGATAATAATTTTGACATCATCGGTAACTTCAAGTTCAAAGTAAACGTCCGAAGCAATTGCACCATTTTGCCGCAATCGCTACTGAGCTACATAGTTAGGCTTGTGGTAACCAGTGAATGGGATTGACTTTTTGTCCTCTACGGTTAGAAAGAACAGTCAGTCCATCAGACTCCACTATAGCCTGGACAGGAGCTCCCAGAAATCACGTACGGCATTATCGAGGTTCGAAAGAACGCGCGTGGAATAAAAGCTCGTCAATGGAGATCACGTCCGTAAACCGGGCATATGTCTCGAGAGTACATCCCTTTCTCGTACACAGGGCCCGCGCTTTCTCAAATTCATTGCTCTCCCCTCTAAACACGCTACTGACTCCGATAGAGCGCAGTTTCGGCAGCTTCCCGCTCGAAAGAAGCTTGCAGATTTGCTCACCCGGGGGAAGAGGCTCATCGCTTTCGAACTCGATGAATAGCTCTTCTATGGAAGGTGATAGTGCCTGGTCATATTCCATGTTTATGACAAAGAGACGCCGGGCCCTGAGCAGTTCCATGAACGTGACAACCAAGAAGCTGAGTCCTATTCCACCGTGGCTAAAACAGTTCCGTTTCAGTTCAAAAACGGCGGGTCCGGACTCTGAGCTGTGCTTCCAGTTTTTAAGGTGGTCCAGGAATAGTCCTTGTATGCTCGTTTGGTGGTTCCAAAATGCAACAGTATTCAAATTTGGTGGGCCGTGGTATGTTGCGAGTTCTGCCGGTGAGAAGTTGCTGATTGGAGGTCCACCCAGTCGATCGAGAAAACGTAAACCCAAACCGATATATCTGATCTCACGCAGCCCGCAAATCCCTAAAAAGAGAGGTTTAAGAAGGGCACGGGCAATGGGAATTGAGATGTTGAGTACTATGAGACCCTCAAGATGTTCTAGTTCTCCTATGGCAGCGGAAAGGCTAGTCATTGCGAGAATGCTTATTCTACTCCGTTCCAAGTTACGCAGGTCGATAGAGAGTAGACGAAGGCCGGTAGTACGCCCGAGGATGTCGACCAGAGGCTGGATCAATGACTCGCCAGGTTCCATTGCGAAGCGAAGGCTTCTAGTCCAGTTTATGGGATTCCTGTTTGATGCTAGCGCACGTACTCCCCTAAATGAGCGAAGGACAAGTCTTCTCTGGAGTATCCTCTGGGCGGGCGCTAGCCACGACGAACGTACAAGGCACATATTCGCCAGGTCCTTCCTGACCCCGCGCGTGATATCCTCCATACAGGTATATTCAGTACAGCCGAGAGCCTCTCCTTCGAAAACATACGGCTGAGGCGATCCAAGGTCCAATAAGCATTCCGCGACGCGATCAAGGATGACATGCGCGATGGGAGAGGAGAGCCTGTGAGGCTGTTGGGGTTCCGAACTGGATGTGAACTGGGACTGCCACCGAATCTCCGACCCGAGATTCTGTTCTACTCGTGAGCCCTCCGCAATAGATAATGATAATCCTGGGTGACTCGCCTTCGGCATTGTTCAGTGTTCATAAATTGGTCTGCAGTCGTCTTGTTGTCGACTCGGTTATGCGCGGCGGCCATCCCCGCCAGATCGGTGATACAATCATTGAACTAGCTGCATATGGAAATTTGTTACAAACTCATTTCTTACTAAGTAAAATGGGGACTGCCAGCGAACGCGGCACCTCACGGGTGATGGAACATACAACCTGGTAGCTATATTTCAATGCTACAGAAAGTCTGAGTCTATTAAAAGAAAGCGCTTCATCGTAACGATCGAAAAGCCGCTAAGCTCCGTAATAACAAGTTAATTCCAAATTGTTGTTCTGCATGACTAGTACTACATCCGCATTTTACGGATTGGTAAGTGAACCGCGCAGGTTCCACGCTTTCACCGTGTCCGGTTTTATAACCTAGTCTGTCATACATTTTACGTGACGCTGAGCGTTAGAAAGCAAAAAAGCATAATCACCATTCGAAAGAACGCGCATGGAATAAAAGCTCATCGATATATCTCATATCCATGAAGCGAATGAACGTCTCGAACGAACAGCCTTTACTCGTGCACACCTCTCTCGCCCTCTCAAACTCGTCACCTTCTTCCCGAAACCTACTGCTGACTTTGATCGAGCGCAGTTTCGGCAGTTTTCCGCTTGAAACAAGATCGTAGAGCTGTTCCCCTGCCGAGCGGCTCACTTCACTTGTGAACTCCACGAACAGCTCTTCGATAGTTGCTGATAGTGATTGGTCGTCCCGCACTCCCACAACATATAGGCGTCGGGCTTTGAACAGTTCTACGAATGTAGTGACCAAGTGGCTGAGTCCCGCAGTGCGGAAGGAGTCCCGTTTCAACTCAAAGATATCAGGCCCAGACTCCGGGCTGTGCCCCCAATCTCTAAGGTGGTCCAAAAAACGCCCCGGGATGGACGTATGGTCCGTCCAAAATGCGACAGTGTTTAATTTGGGCGGGCTGTGG
Source organism: Coniferiporia weirii (assembly GCA_024195185.1). NCBI lineage: Eukaryota > Fungi > Basidiomycota > Agaricomycetes > Hymenochaetales > Hymenochaetaceae > Coniferiporia > Coniferiporia weirii. The sequence continues at coordinate 39,682 of JAKOPK010000184.1, forward strand.
TATTCCGCGACCTCTGTTGGCGAAAAAAGAAGGGGTGATCTCCACAAATATCTGTCCAAGTTGAATCCCAAGCCAATATACCTAAGCTCGTGGAGATCACGAGTTCCAAATAAAAGAGGTTTAAGAAAAGCCTGGGCGATGGGAATCGAGATATTGGAGACTATAAGACCTTCGAGGCACGATAACTGTCCTATGGCGGTGGCGAGGCTGGCCATCGGGGGGAGGCCCCTCCTTCTCGGTTTGAAGTTATGCAAGTCGATGGAGAGAATACGTAGGCTGATGGTACGTCTGATGAGGCTCGTCAAAGGCTGAACTTTAGATTCGCCAAATCCCATCCCAAAGCGGAGCGTTTTAACCCGACGTGACAGGTGCTTGCTTGATTTCAGCGTATCCACTCCTCTGAATGAACGAAGGACCACTCTACGCTGGAGCACTCTCTGGGCAGATGCGAACCACGACGAGTGGACAAGGCACATCTTTGCCAGGTCCTTCCTGGCCCCGCGCGTGAGATCCTCCATCCAGGTGTATTCGGCACATCCAAGGGCCTCCCCCTCAAAAACATAGGGCTGGGGCGAGCCGGATTCTAATAAGCATTCCGCAACGTGGACAAGGATGTCGTGCGCAACAAGGGTAGTGAAGACTCTGTGGGGAGGCGGAACAGCCGGCACCCAATGGCCCTCCTCTTTGTGCACGGTGTACCGACGTGTGGATCTTCGTCCGAGCGTGCGCTGTTGTGGGCCATCAGGTCCACGGTCCTCTGGCACTGGCCCACGAGCGAGTCTTCGCTGCTTGCCTAGAGGGCCCTCCGTAAGTGGTGATAAGGTTGAGCGATTCGCCTTCGGCATCGCACTCAGAATCCAGACGTCTTCGACTCACTTAGGGTTGAGGGTGTACCAAAGAACTAGTTGCCAACACGAGCTAGTTTTTCTGTCGGCACATCAATGATACAATCACTGATCTACCTATGTATAGCTATATTCATCAACATTCTATTTTCCGAATTCATTGTATTCCCTTTACTTTAGAGGACTCTATCACGTAACTTGGTATATCTATACTCCTTTGTTATGATCACTTTTCATATTGATGCGGTTGGCCCGTGCGAGAAGGCTAGCTGATCGGCTGAGGAAGATATATTTATTTGTCAGATTCAACGCTGTGACTTTCGGAAGAACATTCGCAAACACGTACATTATCACGAAGACGTGCGCGGTATAAAATCTCATCGATGCAAGCCTCACTTCTGCCGGGAATGCATGTTTGGAGCGTACAGCCTTTACTCATGCATAGCTCCCATGCTCTCCGAAACTCCTGAGTTTCCTCCCCAAACTTGCTGCTAACCTTGGCGAAGCGCAGTTTCGGCAGTACCCCACTTTCTATTAGCTTGTAAACTTTCTCTCCGGCCGTACAACGCGCCTCAGATGTGCATTCCACGAACAACTCTTCGATGAGGGGCGAAACCATATGTTCGTCTTGTCTGTCCATGGTGAAGAGACGCCGTGCCTTGAGCAACTCCACGAATTTGGTGACCAAGACGTTACTCTGCATCCCGGGGTATGCGTAGTAAGGTGACTTTATTTCGAAAACGTCAGGACCAGAGCATCTCTCCTTGGTCTCTTACCACCACCATCTACCTCGCTTTAGGGCAGGCCTTTTGGATTGGGGGCAAGTTGTTACCGTCCGTCGCTATCACATTCGCTGAAGGATGTGCTCTGGTGCTCGAGGGAGTAGACTCCGTCTGGTGTTGAGGTCCTGCCTTGGTAAAGCGGGTTCACAGCTGGGTTACTGGCGCCTCCTCATTGTCTGGGACCCGACGTTAACGTCCCTAAAGGAGGGTGGGCCTTGAGGGCTGGGGGATAGCTCTCCGTCTGGGTAGCGGTGTGTCCTTGGTTAAGACGCTTAATGCTGGAAATATCTAGCGCCCCCCCCGTACTGGTTGCTATAGGCACTAGAGGGACTCACGTCCACCAGACTACACGAGGCACAACGTTAACGCCTCAGCTGGTCCTGGGAATTGACCTTACCAAAGAAAGCCCCACCCCAAATACCCGGAAGGGTCTTGATGACGGCATTTGATGCCTAGAGATAGGGGACTCATAAAACGTGTCATTTTAGGGTGAAAACCAGCCGACCACGAGGTAGCCAGCCAGATGCTTCGGTTATCAGTGGACAGGTCAGCACGTGCCTGCGGGGCCTTTGCCTGCAGGTGGTTAGTAGAGCGGCACTCCCTGGTATATCTGAGGAATCAGTGTGCCAGGGTCTTCTCTGCAACGCGGTAACCCAGGACAAGTGCGGATCCAGGAACCCTAACCTACTCAGTGAAAGTATCTGGGGGGCGGGCTATCCCCAAGGGCAACCGCGGGGTCTGAAGCACTTGCCGGGGTACGGGAAAGCGGCTCGGGGTCTCACTCCCTAGGCTTAGCCGAGCCGTGGCAGCTGGTGATAGCAACCCCAGTCTGGCCCTAGAGAAACTAAATCTGCCGTGGGTCTGCGTGAGGGTAATTCTCACTGCAAGGCTTAAGTTGATTCCCTTAGACGTTAGCCGATCGACGGGCACACTACCCAGGCGAGCGGTGGGCCTCGCAAGAGCACCCTTTACTTTGGTAACTCTCTGGGTACCCATCCCCACAACTGCTCCGGCCAAGCTCTGCATATTGCAACTGCTTTTCTTTTTTTCCACACATCCACTACCCCTTTCCCCTTCCTCCATCTACCTCTTTACATCCTCTTTTCTTCATTATGGCATCCTCTCCAAACCCCTCTCTATCATCATCAACTTACCGTCAAACACCAGAAGAAATGCGTCTTTACAATTCTCAATCTCAGTCCATCCCACCAGCACTTTCTCCTTCTCATCTTCAAGGTCTCCAAACGACCAATCCAAACACTCAATATTATGATGAATTATCACAAAACATCAAAAACACTTTAAAAACTGAAGCGGCAAAAACAGACCTATCTATCATCATTCCATCCTCACAAACTCCTCCTCTTGTTTCTATGTCTCCTCAAAACGTCTTCATGCCTCAATATACGGATATTCATACCAACCTCGACACCATACCTTCCACCTCGTTTCCCCTTCAAAGCGACTTTTTAACCTCACCCCCCCAGCTTGCTGGACCAGGCGTGGCATCAACAGGCCCTCTCCTCATGTTCCCACCCATCATCAAGAATGTGACTCCTCTTTCTCAAGATATCATCTCACGACTCTCCTCTACCCAATCACCTCGCGCATCCACAGCCGAAATTCAAATTCCGACACCTAAACCTTCGCATTCGACTCCAAAAATAGAACTTATTTCCGAATATACTCCGACCCAACGTTATACTACCAGCGACATCGAAAACATCAACAAGGATAATGAAGACGATTTTTCCTCCAAATCTTACTCTGCCATGGACATTAACGAAAACCCGGATCAGTCAAAACTTTTCTCCTACATCAAAAACCAGATTCTTTTTCCCGATTCTTTTTCAGACTGGACCACTGGAATTCAACGTCTCACAGAACTTGTTTCCGAAACTTGGCCATCCCAATTCAACGAACAACTTACAGACAACCTCATGAACACCACTTCGGAAGCCATCGGTATCCTCAACCTCTCTTTTCTACCACCCGACTCCACCATTACTATTCAACATTCACATCTAAAAAACGACAATATCATTTTAAGCAAACGCTTCCATCCTCAACATGATCGTCAAATTTTCCATGTCTATAATCCTCTCACAAATCCTAACGCTAAACGGTTCTCTCCTTCTATCCCACATTCTGACTATAAAATCCCCGAAATTCAAAACACTCCAACTACTTCAAATACGACCTCTAACCCTCTGCCCAAAACCATACCTCCCACATCGGATTTAGCTTCTATACGACAAATGATATCTACCTTAGGATCAAACCTCGAAGCACAGACTCGTAAATATATGGCTGACATCGAAACCGCTACTATTGAACGACTCATTCGTCTCGAAAAACGTGTCTTTATCAACATCGATCCACCAAAACCTTCTCTTTCAGAACCATTCCTACCTCCTAAAGTTACTTTCGATAATGCTGAAATTCAACATACACACGGTCACTTTTACAAATCAAACCCTCAAGAAATTAGCGATTCACCTCTTCCTTTCATACCGGCACCTCCTAATCCGTTTTCACCTAAACAACCCCTCCCGTCTATTCCAAACATTTCGACAACTACTCTCCCGGAGCCTTTACAATCTTCCAACATTATTATCAAGCCTACATCATACCGTAACGCTTTCAATACCAAACCGGAAGTGTCCTATCAACCCAAAATTCTTCCTACTGCAGCCCCTATTATTTCACAGTTACTTCGATACGTTGCTCGTTTCCAAGGAAAAAATATTCCCATTTCAGAACGTCCCAACTCGAAAGTTCTCCTCGACCGTGCCCAACGCGAACTCGACCATATTCCTACCGTGAAACACATCCGACTCATCGGAGCTGATTGGAATTCGGCTGGCAATTGCATTTTCTCTTTTCCATCCTCAACATCGGTTTCATCTGTCAATTCCATTCTACCTATTCTTCGGAACGCTTTCCTCCTACCCACTAATCATCCTCTAACCATCTCAAGAGACATTCGATGGTCTAAAGTTCTAATTGCTAATGTCATAACTCGAGATTCCCCATCAAGCGAAATTTTCTCTGAAGCAGAACTCCTTTCTACACTTCTTTCCAATGATTCTTTCTGAAAACTTAAAATAACACAACCACCACGATGGATTCGCGAGCCCTCAAAAATCGATAAACCACGATCTTCTATTTCATTTTCTTTCGAAGACCCTAATGGCGACATTCTTCCCTGTATACTTCAAACCCCTTTCTTTATTTTCAGATGCACATCCATTCCTATTCTATGGAAAGACAAACCTCGCTTCTCTCAATGCACCAAATGCTGGAAATTCGGTCACCTAACTATCAACTGCACTTCCCCCATCACATGCCGCTATTGCTCTTCTCGACAACACGTTACTGCTCAACATCGGGAATTTTGCATCGGATGCGCCCATGGCCGATTTACGGAAAACCAACCTTGTATTCATTTTCATTGCATTAACTGCGGAGGTTCTCATGCAGCAGACGACTCCACTTGCCCACACTGAGCTCGATACTACAATCACATTCCTGTTCCTACTACCGTTCGTATGGCCGAAGACGAAAACATCGCATACTCAAACATCAGTTCACCAGTTCACAAATGAATATTACACCTTTACGAATTCTACAGCTCAACGTGGCTAAAAGCGGTCCTCGTACACTTCGTCTCCTCAATAACCCTCAATTACATATTCTCATACTTCAAGAACCTTTTATTGGTTTCTCTGGTCTTCAACGCTCCGACACTGATCCTCTTGGCACGAATATATATAATCCAATCAAACATCCATCCTGGGACTATTTTCTTCCACAATACTCTCTCAATAACGCTATTCGACCGCATGTTATCACTTACGTCCGCAAAAACTTTCCATCACTTTCCTCACAACCTCGACCTGATCTTATCAATCACAAGGACTTCATTACTGTCGACATCACTTACGGCTCTAATAAATTTCGTCTAATTAACGGCTACAATTATGGCTCAGGTATTTTTGGCACTAACATTTCCGAACTATTACTTCATTCTTTCGATATCAATTTTCCCACCTGTTTACTCGGAGATTTCAACATCCACCATCCGGCATGGTCTCTTCCTTCCAGACTAAATCGCAAAACTTCTCCTAACGCTGACGAATTTCTACAATGGACCGAAGACCAAACATTTTTCCTTATTAACGACACCGATTTTCCTACCCGACGCGGTCAACATCAGCAACAAGACTCAATTATTGACCTTACTTTCTTCAACTTCAGCGCAATTTCCTCAGACAATTTCTCTGATTGGTCATGCTTCGACATTCCTGAATATTCTTCGGACCACATCCCGATTACTTTTACGTATATGCCTCAAAACGAACAGTTTATCCCTGACGACCCGGATCCTACATTTATAGCAGATATCACCCTCAAAAACGAATGGATGACCTCCTTCCAAGAAGCACTCCTTAACGATCCACTTCCAGTCATAATACAAGATCCCGATGTCTATTCATATCTTCATAAACTCAATTCTCATATCCTCACATCTATTCGTCATATCATGCCTCAATCTAACAAACACAATTTTACGTATTCATATTGGTGGAACTCCGAATGCGACAAAGCGATTGCAGCTTTCCGAGAATGTAACGACACTTTCGAAAAAGAACATCTTCACACCGAAGCTCGTAACATCTTCCGCAATGCTAAACGTAACTGGTCGACGGAACTTTTGGAAGGCGCTTCCTCTTTCGATATCTTTCGATTCGCTAAATGGTCAAACGGAAAACGCAAAACTCGCACTCCACCAATTCGTCAGGACAATCAATATGCTACCGAACCTCAGGATCAAGCTCGAGTTTTTCAACAAACATTCTTTCCTACTACCAAAATTCCCGACATAACGTCTTTACCCTATGACCCTAAACCTTTAGCACTTCGAAAATCACAAGACATCACTATCGCTGAAATTTCCACCTGCCTCGATGCAACATCCAATAATTCCGCTCCCGGTATTTCTGGCATTTCGTATATTTATCTCAAATGGATTCATAAATTCGATCCTAATATTTTACTTTCACTTTTTCAAAATTGTTTTTCATGACACATTCATCCATGGAAAGAAGCCAACATCGTTGTTATCCCCAAACCTAACAAAGCAGATACGGGTAACCCCCGTTCTTATCGACCCATTGCTCTGCTAGAATGCATTGGCAAAATCCTCGAAAAAATCATTGCGAAACGACTTACATGGGACGCCGGACGCTTCAACCTCATTCCCACCAATCAATTCGGAGGACGCTCTAATAGCTCAACCATTGACGCAGGATTATCACTACTACATGATGTTCAACTCGCTCAACGTAAAAATCTCAAAACATCAGCACTTGCTATCGACATATCTGGTTACTTTGACAACATCTCTCATTCTCGACTACTTCACACCCTTAAACTTCTCGGATTCGACGATAAAATCATCCTCTGGACTGCCGACTTTCTTTCTAATCGTTCAATATTTTTCAAAATTGACAATTTTACTTCTTCGAAATTCCCCATCTCGAATATCGGAATCCCACAAGGCTCACCCATCTCACCCATCCTCTCTTCTCTCTATACCGTTTTTGTGCTATCTTCATTATCTCATTCTAAAGATTCCTGTCTCAAAGCTTACGTTGATGATCAACTCCTACTCGCCTTTTCAAAATCCTACAACGAAAACATAAAAATCATTGCACGTGACTTTCTTATTATTATCAATATGCTTCATGATCTTAACCTTTCCGTTGATCATGTCAAATCCGATTTTATTCATTTCTTTAAACAACTTCCCAAAAACTACACACTTCCCGCACTTATTCTTTCTCCTCCTAATTCTCCACCCATTACCATTCAACCTTCTCATTTAATCCGATGGCTGGGCTTTTTTCTCGACCAAAAACTAAACTTCGACAATCACATTTCACGAATGTGCACCCGCGCACGATCTACCACCATAGCGCTACGAATTCTCGGAAACACAATCCGTGGTTTATCTTTCGCCAACTTCCGCAGACTACATCTCTCCAATATCATCCCCGTCTTAACATATGGCTCTCAACTTTGGTACACCGGCATACGACAAAAATCAAAAATAAATCAATTATCAATCGCTCAAAACCTTAGCCTCCGACTCGTCACTGGTACCTTTCGCACAACACCTATCCAACCACTTCTTAACGCAGCACACATTCTACCCATCCCTATCCTTCTTAAAAAAATACAAAAACGATTCGCCCTATGACTCAGCAAACTTCCATATAATTCACAACTTCTCAACCGATTACCTAAACAATGGCCTCGACTTCCATCATCTCAACCACCAATTCCCCATCATCGCTTTAAGTCAACTCCCCAAAAACCACTCTCACAATTACACCGCATCTCATTCCTCAGCTCTCCAAAAACAGAATTCATTAATCCTTATCTTTCTCATCCTTCTAATCATTTACCTATTAACCATTCTCAATATCATATAGACATTCTTTCAACTCAATCTCTTTCGTCTCCCGATAAATACAACAGAAAACAAAACAAAAAACAACAAATTCTTGAATTACATCATTCTCTTTCATTAAATCCTCATAATCTTATCATTTATACAGACAGTTCAAAACATAACAACTCCACAAAAACCGTATCATCTTTCATTTTATATCATAAAAACAAAATCCTCGATTCCGGTCACTGGTATTGTGCATCTCAAGGCTCTTCTTATGACGCAGAAATGTATGCTCTCGCAAAATGTACAGAACGAATCACTTCCTTTCGACAAAGACGCATTCTATCTTCATCTTTTATTACCAACATTCATTTTTTCACAGATTCCATCGCTTCCACAAAATCCATTATTAATTTAGCCCCACATTCAGCCCAATCTTCTTCCAAAATCTTTTGTAAATTTTCTGACTCTTTTACATCCAATCCCAACCATCACATTCATATTCATTGGTCTCCCGGTCACTGCGGCATTCCTGGAAACGAACTCGCCGATAAACTCACACACTTAACACCAATCGGCAAACCGTTCCTTCAAAAAACTTTTTCAGCCGCATCAGAAGAAATCCAAGTCGAAACAATTACTGCTTGGCAGGAACATAACAATTCTCATCGCAACCTCACTTCATTGGCATCTACCTCCATACATCCTATCGTCTCCGACAAACTTCCCAAATTTTGGAAACAATTCGAATATTCTTGTAATACATCCTCGAAACTATTCCAAATAATCACCGGACACAGTCACTTCGGAGAATATTATCAAAAATTCGTTCCTACTCTACCAATACGATGCCCATGCGGTCATAACATTCAAACCCGCGATCACTTGCTAAGACACTGCCCACTCGTCAAAATCCAACGCAGAATTGCTTTCGGCCCTTCTGGACCTCCAACAGATCAATTTTTATTCACAGACCCTTCTCACTTAAAAAATCTTGCTCGCTTTATCAATTCTACCCCTATTTTCTCAAAACACTTCATTATCTCAGACCTCGCTCCTCCTACCACTTTTCCACCTTCCCGCTTTTTTCCACCTTAATCATTTTAATTTTATCCTCATAAATTTACGACTCTTATTCCATTTAACACACATACCATCTTAAAACCAGAAATCGCCCACTACCAAACATCATCTTTCTTTTTATCTGACACTCTTCTATAACCGCGTCTTGTACATGTACTGTAGCGGTATAAAAATGCTGATTATAAAATAAAAATAAAAATAAAAAATAAAAAAGTCAGGACCAGAGTCGGGAATGTACTCCCGATTGTCCACGTGTCCAAGAAGCGTTTCGGAATTCCCACCCGTTGGATCCAAAACAGGACAGTATTCAGCTTTGGTGGATTATGGTAGTCTGAGAGCCCTTTTGTAGATAAAGTGAAGATGCACGAGTTTTCTATACTTGGGTTAAGCTGACCATGTCCTATGCCCATATACTGAAGCTCTTTAAGCACATGAATACTGAAAAATAAAGGTTTAAGGAGCTCACCGGAGACTTCTGCAGGGATTTCGGAAAATATGAGGCCTTCAAGGCCCTCCAATTTAACTATGGCAGCGACGAGGGCAGATATGTCTGAAGAGAGAGCGCCTTCATCGTACACTAGCCTCTGGAAATCAATATGGAGAAGTCGCAGACAGGGTATGCGATCGAGAAGATCCACCAAAGGGCCAATCCTCAAATCGCGATGAATCATTTCAACGCGGAGAGTCATAGTATGCCGTCCAAGACTCTTGCTGCTCAGCAATCCACGCAGCGTCCTTGGTGAACGGGTGAACAGTCTGTGCTGGAGCACCCTCTGAGCGGATGCGAGCCACGAAGAGTGAACGAGACACATGTTCGCCAAATCCTTCCCTGCCTTGACTGCGTCAAACTGCTTTAGTGTACTATGGGCATAATCTAAGGCCCCATCCTCAAACTCGTAACAGTCGCCGTGCGAAACGGATTGCAGTAGGTGTTCCGCGACTCCATTGAGAATAACGTACGAGGTAAACGAAGTAAGCATGCTGGAGGATATCATGTGTGGTGTATGGGCTTCTCCACCATGCGCATTGTCTTTGTTTTCAGACCCCGGCTTAATCAAGGGCAGTTCAAGCGGGTCAGGTCCATGGATCCGGAGTGGTTGTCCAGTGGGCGCGTCATCAAGGGGCGTGGACATATTGGAAATCTTTGTTCCAAGAATTTTGCTTTCGGGAAAGTGATCGGATGGCCCTAAACCGTTGAGAGGTGCTGACGTGTTGGTTCAGGCAAACGAGGAAGAGACGGCGCAGTGAAAAAAGGAACGGTCACGTCAGTGCCACATCACCCCTCTCCCTCTTACCACCACCATCCCACCCAAGCTGCCCTGGCTTTCCCCACCCTGAGCCCGCTGTTGTTGTTGAGCTCTGTTGCTCCACTCAGTCTCCCTATCCCTCTTGCGTCTCTACAGTGTCATTGCTACACTTTTCATTTTTTCCACTCCTCCACTTCCCTTCCCTGCACCTCCTACAACCTTTACCTCCTTTCTCCCCATGGCTCACCCTCCGAATACACCCCTCTGGTCCAAGTTTGGGCCAACCCCCAAGCTCCCTGCCCCATCCTCTCTGTCACCTTTCTTCTCCCCTGTGCAGTGGCTGCTGCCTGGTGGCTCAGCCACTGCAACCACCCCTCATGAATTCCCTCTCTCCACCCCCCCTCTATCTCCTTCCCCTGCCGGCTTCAATCCTGTTTTCGTGGATACTGCGGTCACTCCCCACTGTCCTGGCCCTGGGCCCCCTCCTGCTGCCTCTTCTCGCTTGCTCTCTGCTCACCCTGCCTCCCCGGTCTCTCCTACCCCCTCCCATGTCTCACATGCCTCCACCCATTCTGCCGCCCATGCCCCTGTTTCACTGTCCCCTATTTCCTCCTACCACGAGGATCACAGGGACGACCCCTATGCTGCCCCTGGCCTGCCTTACCTCCCCTATGCTCTCTCCCTTCTTGCCGACCTTGCCTTTCCCATGACTCAATCTTTGGAGGACTTCATCTCCCATGCCGAACACATCTTTACTGCCACCATACCTGCCCTCCTTCGCCCCCTCGACTCCCCTCAATGGGCCCAAGCTGCCCACAATTCTATTGTTACCATTCACAATTCTATCCCTTCTGGCTTCACCCCCCCACCCTTCCACATTTGTCACAACCTTCTGCGCACCCTCCACAACCTTCTTGGCTCCCTGGACCCAGACAACACTTTCCATAGCCTTTCCCACTTCTACCACTCTCGCCCCTCTTCCCCTGGCCCCACTCCACAGACCCCGCCTGCCCCTTCCAACCCCACCACCCTTACCGCCCAGGCCGTCTGCAACATGATGGTGAACCATGAAGTTAACCTCACCTCTCAGGCCCACTCCACCATGTCCACTCTGCAGGACCTTCTCCTGCACCGCATTGAACACCTTGAGGCTGCCCTCCCCTCTGCCCCTGCCCCTGCGTCTTCCCCCCAGCCTTGCCCCATGCCTGTCCATTGGGCCGACGACCCTGAGCTCCCTGAGATCACCCGCCCTGATGAGTGTGAATCTGATGATGAACCATTTGTCCCCTTCTGCCCTCGGGACGGCCTTCCCCACTGCCTCCACCCCCTGGCTGCTCGCCCTTCCCCCTTCTCCTGCCACACCATGCAGGAGCTGTCCCGCCACCAGCGCCAAGCCGCTGCCACGCCCCCAGCTCCCCCTGCTGCCGCCTCTTCCCTTCCTGCTCCACCCACTGTTAAGATCAAATGATAGGTGAGCCGTCCGGGTTACGGATACGTCTGATGCGGAGTCGGTTGGTAGAGACGACGAGATGCGCGACGAAGATGGTAATGACGATGTACTTGGTGAGGCGCATGCGGTAGGCGCGGCGATATTGAGTCGGGTTACGACGAAGGGCACGCAGGGCTCGTGGGTGAGCAAATGAGCTTGTAAGAACAAAGAGCATAAGCTTAAGGCTATATGCTCGACGAGGTACAGCTTATATAGACCTATGGAATATGGGAGAATGAGATGGAACGTGTTTAGGGATGAGGAGTTAGTAGAACATGGCGGAATGGCGCAGAAGGGAATGACTGAGCATGGTACATGATCAGTAAGCGCAACGAGGTCATGGAACGTACTAGAGGCTTATGGGGTTGGGAGTCGGTGGAGAGTGCAAGGAAAAATGTAACACCCACCTCTTTGCCCACCGTCCCTGCTCCAGCTGCCCCTGCCACCACCCTTCCTGTGTTTCCTTCAGATTTGCCACCCCCCCCCCTCTACACCAGCCCACCACCCACTCTTGCGGCACTCCCGCTCCTGCACCTTTGCCTACCCCCACCGCTCCTGTTCCCCTCCCAGCTCCCCCTGCCCCTGCCCCAGTTATGCCCTGGGCGACTGCTGCCACTGCCGCCGCCCTCCTGCGCCCGGATTTCCTCCAGTTCGTCACCCGCTTCTATGACGAACCACTCCCCGCCGACCAACGCCCCCCCTCTAAGGTACTCATCGACCACATCCACCGTGCCTTGGCCACCATCCCTACCTCCCAACACATCCACCTTGTCGGTGCCAAGTGGAACCCCTCTGGCAACCTCATCTTCTCCTTCCCCACCTCCATTTCCATCTGCTCAGTCACAGTGATTCTCCCTGTACTCCACATGGCCCTATGGGTCCCTCTCACCCACCCCCTCACGATCTCCCAGGATGTCAAATGGGCTAAGGTCATCCTTGGATGTGTCATCACGCATGATTCGCCCACCAACCCCCTATTCACTGATGCCCAACTCCTTGACGGACTTTCTGTCAACCCTCACTTCAACACCCTCCGCCTCACCCAGCTCCCCCAATGGCTCTGACGACCTGATACTATCATGTCGGACTGCTTGTCCATCACCTTCACCTTCGAGGACCCTGATGGATCTCTCCTCGAACGTTTTTGCGCCCGCCCCCTTTTCTTATTTGGGCAGTCAGCTCGCCCTACTGCCTTCACCAACAAACCCCGCTTCTCGCAGTGCACTAAGTGCTGGAAACTGGGCCACCTTACCACCTCTTGTCAGAACCGACCCACGTGCTGCATTTGCTCTTCTCGCCAGCATGAGACCTCATGACATTGCTTTTATTGCATCTTGTGCACCAACACTAACCGCCCCATCAACCAGGCCTGCAACCATTTCCACTGCACCAATTGCAATGGGAATCACCCCTCCAACTCCCTGGACTGCCCCAAATGTGCCCAGTACTTCAACCACCCCTCTGCAGCCAGCCCTACCTGGGTTGTCATGGCCTCACCCCTGCCCGCACTCAGCTGCCTACCTCAACCTCCTCCACAACCCCCTCTTCTCCCAGCCGCAGCCCCCTCAGGCCCCCCACCCACTTCTGCCCCATCTTTGACCCATCCTGCACCCACCCCCGCCGACCACGTCATGGCCGAATCCTAATGCTGAGCCTTTCTATCCTTCAGCTCAACATCACCAAGAGTGGCGACCACATGATCCACCTCCTCAATGACCCCTCCCATCATATATTACTCCTCCAGGAGCCTTTTTTGGGATTCAGCGGCCTCCACCATTCTGACTTTAACCCTGAAGGCACCCCTGTCATCAACCCCCCGAAGCATCCATCCTGGACTTGTTTCCTCCTGGTTGCTGAACTGGATGCCCCTATTAAACCTCATGTCCTTATTTACGTCCACACCTCGTTTCCTGGCCTCTGGGTCCAACCGCACCCTGACCTCTTCACCCATAAGGACATCCTTGCCCTGGATGTCTGGTATCATGACTACTTCTTTCACCTTGTCAATATTTACAATTATGGCCCTGGCATGCAGGCTGACTCTTGCCACCACCTCCTTGCTGCCCCAGTTGACCCCTTCATCCCCACTGCTGTCTGTGGGGATTTCAACCTCCACCACCCTCTCTGGTCCTACACCGCTGACCCCCACTCCTCTGGGGCGGCCAATGAACTGGTTGACTGGCTTGACACTGCCCCCTTTTTCCTCTACAACGATACTTCTGTTGCCACCCATCGTGGCCATCGCCACCACCTTGACTCTACCATTGACCTCACCCTTCTCAACCACCTTGCCCTGTCCACTGGCCACTTCTCTGCTTGGCAGGCCATGGATGACCCTGCATTTTCCTCTGACCACTGTTACATTTTTCCTTGCACTCTCCACCGACCCCTAACCCCATACGCCTCTAGTACGTTCCATGACCCTGCCGCGCTTACTGATCATGTACCATGCTCAGTCATGCCTTCCATGCGTTTCCTCCATGTTCTACTAGCTCCTCACCCCTAACACGTTCCATCTCATTCCCTCACATTCCATAGGTCTATATAAGCTGTACCTCGTCGAGCATGTAGCCTTAAGCTTATGCTCTTTGTTCTTACAAGCTCATTTGCTCACCCCCGGGTGCAACGTGCTCTCTGTCGTAACCCGACCCAGTACTGGCACGCCTATCATATGCGACTCTCCAAGTACATTGTCGTCACCATCTTCGTTGCCCACCTCGTCGTGTCCCACCACCAACTTCGCATACGATGTATCCGTAACCCGGACGGCTCCCCGATCCTTTGATCTTAACACTAGCATAAGCTTTCTTTTTTTTGTTGATGTATCACTGTCCAAACCATAAACTATCGTCAAACTGTCGCAATCACAGATCCCCCAACCAACAGCACGACCCGTCGCTACTTCCTGGAGCGACGCAGCCAAAGTCTTCTACAACAAACACCCAACAGATGCAGCCAAATTCCAGTACTCCTTGTGGCTATACAACGAACAACTACAAACGTGGGGCTGGCACAAACTCAATAATCAAACCGAAGCCCGTGAAACCTTTCAGCAAAACGTTCCAAACTACCGAGACATCTTTCCATTTGCCAAAACACCACCTCCACCACCAATGGCTGCCATTGCTAAAGAAATCAACCTTGCCAAACCCAACAAATTCGACGGCACCCAAGAATATGCCCGTCGATTTCTCTCCAGCTGCGAGACATACCTCCGAGTAAACAAACACATTTACAATACCAACGAACTCAAGATAAACTTTGTACTATCGTTCATGCAAACACAAACAGCTGGAGACTGGGCTATCAACCGAGAATCCATCGCTTCAGCATACAACGTCGACGCAAAGGGTAACAAACTTACCACCATCGTCAGATACAGCACCTGGAACGATTTCATCAAAGATTTCAGAACCACCTTTATCACCACGGACGACACAAACGAAGCCCAACAAGCTTTAATCAAACTCAAGCAGACAGGCACAGCGGATGACTTCAACAACCAATTCCAATCCCTAGCCACACGCTCAGGCATTACCAGCCCTGAAGCTCTCATAGCCCTGTACCAAGCAGGGCTTACACCCACACTACTCAAATCCATTTACAACCGCGACACCATGCCCACCATGATCACTGCCTGGTACCAGGCAGCCTCCCGTAGTGATAACATCTACCAACGCCTCAGAGCCATTCAAGGTCCACCCCCACCGACCCAACAAAACAACCGCTTCCGAAAGTTTTCTAACAACCCATGCACTAGCAATTACAACTCCACGAATTCTTCCTCTAATGCCAACCGCATGCCACGCCTTACCCCAGAGGAACGGGAAAAATGCTTCAAAGAAGGACACTGCCTAGTGTGCCGCGAGAAAGGACACAACTCCCACGACTGCACCAAATTTCCAACAAGTAACACACGAACAATTTGAACCACCGAACAAAC
>JAKOPK010000185.1:0-50359 GCA_024195185.1 Coniferiporia weirii
CCAGGTCACAACTTTGCCTTTGAAAGCGAGCTTGACCATAACCTCCGAGTCGCTCAAATGTTTACAGTCTGTGATTGCGACTTTCCAAAACGTATCCCATCTATTATGTCTCCGGAGTGCTTTTGCAAACCTTTCGAGCACTGGGAACACCACGTCGCACTTTATGAAGTGGACCTCTTTCAATTTCGGGAGCGTTGCACAGGCTCTGACAGTCATATCGGGGCAAAAGCCCGGCGTCTCGAGGAAAAGACAGCGCAGGTTAGGCAGCATCTCGAGCGGGACGTCGTACCAGGACATAATGGCGCTTCTCCCAGGTGACATGCGTGTCTTCAGGTTGAAGAATACGACGTGTTTATAATATGTCCGAGCGTGCGGAAGTATACTCTGAAGCCACATGTTCAGTCCCGTGTACGCGACCTCAGCCCCTATCTCGACGTGTGCAGTCAGTGCTCTAAGGTCCGGAAGGAGAAGTGCCTTCATGAGGGGCAGGAGATGTCGCGGGTTCAAAATTAAAGCCGTGATTCTGAACTCCTGGACATTTGGAAGAACTGTCTCGGGAAGAGTCTGGTCGTCATAAATTGTAGACAGCTTGAGGGAGAGAAAGTCTAGATAGAGGATCTTAAGGACAGGGCAGGACCGCAGGAACTCGAGTAGCAGGCTCATGTCGTACATCCTTGTTCCGGTACTGCCTTCATTAACAACCAGCTCCAGTATAGTTAGTGATACGGCGGGGCGCGAAAAAGGTCGAGGGAGCAGGTTGTATACTTTGAACCAGGTCAGGTTCGGCACGAACCAGGTTGTGTAGAAGTGCATGTGTGGCTCCGAGTGGTTAATGATACGTCTGTCTTTTTCTTCGTCGAGATTGGTCGCACTTGGGTATTCGAGTGTGGCTTCCTTGAGTTGTGGGAGGCTGATATTGGCGCTATAATGAGACATATCCCGGAAAAAAGCTTCCCAGTTGGCTGCTTCCGCATTATCCATCTTATAATAGACATGCTTCCAACGATACGTCTTCTGGACCACCTTATCCAGAAGTCTGAGACCCATGTCGAGCTTGGCATTGTCGAAACTCAGCCTGACGACCAGTTGAACAGATTTGCTGCGCTTCAGGCTGACCAGGAGCTCTCCGTAACTGTCGTTGTTATCCACATTGTCAATCCTACTCCACAGGCGTGGGTTTCCCGTCACGATGTTGTGGAATCGTTTGTTGACCTTGGATAATCCCAATGCTTCCTGACGGTTACCACTTAAACAGACGTTTTCGAAGATATTGTCGAAAATTTCAACAGGAGCTGTGTCCGCGAACTGAGATGGAGCCAGGGACTTATGAATGGTGTCCAGCGACGATATCTTCTTCTCTAGCGAAGAGGAGAGGCAACTAAACGCGCGGAGTAAATGCTTGATTTCTTTACGTGAGGAATCCAGATCTGTGCGGAGAAGCATCTGGAACTTTTCTTTATCTTGACTAGTTTCCGCGTCCTCCTGAAGTCTGCGGTACATTAAACAATCGAAGCCGTTAGCTTCCAAGTGGGCACGAGGAGGAAAACTACGCACGGTATTGGGAAGCGGTCACTCCACATTTGATCTACATCCATCGACCCACCCGAGCTTTCCAGCACCTTCAGAGCTTTCATGAGATCGTTGATGGTCTTTGTGTCCATGTTAGCTCGTCGACGATGTTTGTACTATGTTTCCTTCTGCGAAGACGTGGAATGAGCGATATATCCACGTATGTATAACTTGATTGCAGCTGCGCGACCAGTTGAGTATACGCGAGTGTGGAAAGCGATCTGGCTCTGGCTCTGGAGCTTGGATACTTTTCTTTGCGAGACTTTATCGATGACAAGGGAAAAGTGGCTTGACGCAAGAGGCGAACGGGAGCGGAAGATTAGAAGGTGGACCTCGTCCTTGGGGAGGTGAAGTACCGTATACCTACTCAGGTTTCCGAGCTTATATGAGAGCGAGGGAATGGGCGGTGGAACGGAGATGGTTGTGGTTGTCTGAGGATGGTTTATAAAGTGCCGTGGTTGATCGCGGCTCGAGGCTTAAGCGGCCAGCCACAAACCACACATGCTTCCCATATTTGGAAGAGACGCCGAGGCTCGAGGCTTGAAAAAATCGAGTGTGGGAATATCGCCATGATAACCTCGCGTTGTCACTTCAGCTGGTGCTCATTCCGTATAGCTTCAACTTTCGTCCTTAACGATGCCCCCAGAAGCTTCTGTGGCCATTGCATTATCTTTGAACACGCAAGGCATCATTTTCTCCATAATTCATCAGAAAAAACCTCGAGCTGCCTGGCTGGAACGTTGATGCCTAATGAACTGACTGGACTAAAGCCGTCGTCACGGTGCACTAGATCCTCTCGGGTCGGGATCGGTCTGAAGTAAGTACCCAAGCTCATGAGCTGGCTACCTTTAAGGAGACTCGAATGCAACAGAAAAAGCAATTGAGATGCAAGGCCGACTCCAAGTTGATTTGCCCAGTTCGGGCGCATCGAGTACCATTTTTTTGAACAACACACAACACTGCTAGCTAAGCGACAATTGTCATTGTCCGGATTACTACTAACCCCGGCAGACTCTTTCAACGACACACCGAGAAGTTTGAGACCCAGTAAAGCAACACTGGCCATCGATGCCATTTCGAGCTCGTTAATGAGCAATTTAGAGTGTGACCGGGACACATCCAATCGCGACGAGGCCGTCTAATTGTGCAAAAACAGAGGGGGAGAAATCGGTTAGAAAAAGTTCTCGGGGGAAATAGACGGTAATTCAGCGCGATCTTACTGAAGCTGTTGTTGTCACAGCAGACCGGAGACGCCGTGCTGAAAGACGGTGTCAGCGCGAAGTTGTGAAGAGAAAAGCATGTCAACACATACCAGGCGCCATCTCCGAGACCAATGACTGAGATTGGGCTGCAGCCAGAGCCGAGGAGGACCGTTGGGTCTGTGAGGACGACGCCTATCAGAGCGAGGAGGGCCTGTCCTTCCGTGCTGGTCGAGGTCGCGGTAGATTCGCAACACTGGAGGTCGCCGGTGTCACACTCAGAGGCGGGTGTGTCTCCGGCTGTGGCGGTCGCAAGAATGGGGAGCGCAAGGAGAGCAGCGAGCATGAAGAATTGCATTGTGGAGAACTGTAAAGAGCTTGAGGCTGGACTGGGTGGGAGCTTGTGTGTAGTCGGTGAACTGTAGCGTTGGGAGACTGGGGATCATAGGTGCAGGTCGTCCATCTTTTATACAGCGAGAGTAGATGGGGCATGCATTGGCAAGAGATTCATCTGTGGATACGCTGTGCGGATGCCCACATGTTGGCGGAGTGCGTCTGCTAGTATATTTTTTTAGGGTCTAGAACCAGCTCGTACTAGAAGAGGAAGAAGGTGAAGACCAGTGTATGCAAGAAGCATCTAGGTCGTGGCTGAGGAGCAATCAACGCACTGAAAATATAAAGTGAAGGGCTGATTGGTCGATGCATGACGTAGACAAAGAAGATAAAAATGAACATCCAGCGTTAATGTCACAATCGTTGGAGCAGAGCGCACATCACCTGCTTTCAGCACCGGTGTTAGCTATCAGCGAAGACTTCTTCAGGCTAATCAAGACCAAGGCACAAGCTAGGGAATTTGGGGCAAATCCTGAAAGAGCCTCATGAAGCACGTTGGTGTGCGCCGAAGCAGTGCATGACATCCTTTTTCCTTTTTTTCCACAGAAAAGATGCCGTAGTAGGAGTCTCTAGTCGAGATTGTGCATTTGAAAAAACTCTTTGTTAAGTAGTCGTCCTGGTCTCTTGCAGTGAGTCAAACGTTTCAGAGGGCTTGGCGGCATCTACAACCCCAGAGCGAACTAGTATTTAGGCTCCGATGCGAGCGACAGACAGATTGGTGACGCCTGTGGCAGTCATAGTGGATGATCAAAGAAGTGCAAAGTAATCTTCCAACAGCACAGCAGAAGTGATATCCGGCGTCCGATCCCAATTCAAAGCCCCAAGGTGTGTGAATGTGATCGGCGGGAAAGATTGACATCCGACGCCGTGCGGCCTTGCCAGTTGAGGGCATTGCGTTGCCCTCGTCTTCGCACCTAAGATGACGAGCGGCACAACAAGTGTCTTCCTTTCCGCACAGCAGGAGGGCAGCAGTGAGTCCAAAGCATACTCTGCGCCTCCGTGAGGAATCAAGTTTCCTCTTGGCCTTCTTTTTCCTTCGCCGTGGGCAGGTCTCGGTCCCGGTCCAGGAGCGGTACCAGCAGTGGTCGAGGCGCGGCGTTAAGAAAGAATACGCTCGCTAGGTTCCTTCGCACGCGGAGCCCGGCGCCAGATCCCCGAGAGATCTCTTGCAGCTGGGACAGCCATTGCAGCCAGGGGGTTGTTCGCAAGTGCGCGCCAGCGTGAATTATTGCGGTGGCAAGGAGCTGGTACAAGTCGAAGCTCGGTAGGAACGAGGAATACCTTCCAAGTTTGGCAGCACAGTTTGCTGAGTCATATTCTTTCGAAGTAGGATATTACGTCACTAGGATCGGGCAATGCCGATGCAGAAATCCCTGGTCGGGGCCCGGCTATGTTAGGCGGAAACTTTAAGTAAGTACTGGTTGAAGTTCAGCTAACTCGGTCGCAATCTCTTTACGCATTTCCATCGGGTATCAAAAAATCGGTTTTGGTCCTATCTTACCCCCATAAATTTGGACGCAAATATATGTGAAGGGAAATAACATACATGATTTCTCTCAAGAGTTCGGCGAATTTACTAAGTGAGAAAGGGGACCGTCTATAAAGAACCAATACTACACTGTAGCTATAGACTTAGATTTGGATTTTCGTAGATAGATTATATGTACTTCCAAAGAATTTCACCGAAGCCAATTGTAAAGAAACTGCACGTGTGATTTTCGCTGCTCGTAAAATCTCTACAATAGTACACGAAGAAAACCACACTTGGCCCTTGAGTCACTTGAGTGATGGGCACCAGGGTATCCAGGACATTCCCACAGCCTATCGCTTACGAAAGACACCTTACGGGGTGGAAGATGAATTGGCAAACTCAGAATGAGCCCGCGGGTGAGGTGATGTTTATTGACGGCTTGGCCTTTCCTCAAAATCGTCAGACTTGTCGATGCCAGTCACTCTCGACAGGTCGACCTTTTAAGAATTGCAATAGCTTTGAGTTACACTACTTTCCCAAGTCAAATCCACAGAACATAAAATTTCTCGTCACAAAAAGGAATCTTCGGTTCTGCGCAACATACGGTACATCGCCCATTCCAATCTGAGATTGTCTACCACACTAATCGCCGCAGACTAGATAAAGCAACGCTGGCTAGCGATACTACTTCAAGCTCGTTGATGAGCAATTTAGAGCGTGACCGGGACGCATCCAATCGCGACGAGGCCGTCTAATTGTGCAAAAGCAGAGGGGGAGGAATCAGTTAGAACAAGTTCTCTGGGGAAATAGACGGAAGTCCAGCGCGATCTTACTGAAGCTGTTGTTATCGCAGCACACCGGAGCCGCCGTGCTGAAAGGCGAAATCAATCAGTGCGAACTAGGAGAAAAATATATCAACACATACCAAGCGCCACTTCCGAGACCGATGACGGAGATGGGGCTGCAGCCAGTGCCGAGGAGGACCGTAGGGTCGGTGAGCACGACACCGATGAGAGCGAGAAGGGCTGCTCCTTCCGTGCTGGTCGAGGTCGTGGTCGACTGGCAGCACTGAAGATCGCCCGTGTTGCACTCGCTGGCGGGCGTCGAAGTCGGGGCTGCGGGAACAGTGACGGTCGTGGTGACTGGTGGCGAGCCTCCGGGAGTGGCGGCCGCAAGAATAGGGAACGCGAGGAGAGCAGCGAACTTAAAGAACTGCATTTTTGGAGAACGGTAAAGAGCTTGGAGACTGGTTTGGATGGAGGGCTTGTGTGTAGTCGGTGAACTGTAGCGTTAGGAGACTGGGGACTACAGGTGCAGTTCGTCTGCCTTTTATACCGCAGAACAGGTGCTACATAGCCTTAGCAAGGATTTCGTCCGCAAGCATTCCGTACAGATGTCTTCGTGTTGGCGGAGCGCATCCGTCAGTATACGCATTTTAGAGTCCGGGGCCACGCCATACGAAAAATGGAAGTGTGCCGACCAGTACACTAGTGTATGCAAGAAGCATCGAGTTCGTTATTGCGAAGCAAAAGATGCGCCGAAAATTCGAGGATGAAGAGGTTAATCGGTCGATGCGTGACATCGGCAAAAATAATAAACGTCGGTATCCAGTCATAATATCGCAGACGCATAAGCAAAGGACACATCACCTGCTTTCAGCGCCGGTGTTAGCTGTCAGCGAAGATAACTTTTTCAATGCGATCAAGACTAAGACATAAACCAGAGCAATTGGGGTAATTTCTGAAGGGGCCCCATATATTCATGGGAGCGCGCCAGGGTGGTGCATGGCCTCGGCAAGTTTGCGTTCACACCATGAAAACTTCGTAGAAGATCCCAGTCAGAACTGTGCATTTCCTTAAACCCTCCATTATGGTGTAAGACCTTTTCAGTCGCCTTGCAATAAGTAGAGCGCGTCAGAGGGCTTGCCTACGCGTATATGACTCCAAGGCGATTAATATATAGCTCGAGTGTAAGCTATATGGGCGGTCCCGTAAAGTCTGGAAAGGTCATGGAAGAGGACGAGAGAAGCGCGATGCAAGCTTCTGGCAGCACGGCAAAGGGGATATCCAGTGTTTGACCCCAGTTTAAACTCCAAGGGGTGTAAGGATGATCGATCGGACGGATTGATATTCTAAAAATGTACCGCCGGGAAGTCCTGCCGGTCCGTGCGCCACAGCAGTCCTTCGTGCCTGAGACAACAGTTCAGGCACGACAGTCGGCGCAGCACATATATGCTTGTCCATACGTCAGACGGGTGGTCGCCTACAGTAGACGCAACGCAGCGTTAAGTATAGAGCGGCTCTCGTTCGTCTGAGGCATATTTGTACCGCGCCTCCGCGGGCGCTGGCGCACGGTCCTGTGAAGGAGGAGCCTCATGCTCACTGGCCCTAACTCGAGCTTCGTATTGACCTTGCTGTTTTTCTTACATAAGCCACGAGCGTGGGGTGTGAGTAGGCCAAGTCGACGCGAGACGTCCGGAGGGGCGAGCACACCTGCTAAGTTTCTCCTCAAGGGTCCGATTTCAGGTGCGCGCAGAAGCCATCTTGCAACTGGGCCTCCTTCTTATCATAGCAGGAGGTATGCCTAAAAGTCCGTGGTATGGTGAAGCATCAGCGAGGACTAAGAAAGTGTTTTTGGCACAACGCGACAAGAACCAAATTTAGCGGCGCTTTTTATGATTTGCTGAGTCATGTGCTTTTTCAAGCAAGCGTATTCCCGAGGCCTTTGAAGCCTACTAAGTATCGTATGACCCCTCTTACAAAGTCACATCCGAAACAAAAATCGGTCTTAAACTGGAGAGATCTCTAAATTTCGTCGAAAAAAGTGGCGAGAAGGATTTATATACTGTGCAGCAGTTCAGAAGATTTTTTTCGATTCCATACCCATGATGTAGAAGCCGTAAATCCAAATTTTGTCTGAGGATGTGACTTTGCGAGAGGGGGCATACGATAGTATACAATTCGTGTTCAAATCCCGCCACTTGCTCACTAGCGTCGATTGTCAACTTGCTTCAGTGTGTGCTCCCTCATTAACTAAGTATGCGCAACAGTATAGTGATTTGAGAAATATAGCTGGCGCCTGTGGCAGTGCGATAGGACTCCGCTGGCCCCGCACTCATATAAGAGAGGCAATTTTTCTGATTCTGCACGATATACAACACTAACTAATAGGTAGTTGTTCGTCCCAATGATCCCAGTAGAGTCCTTCAACAACGCCCCGAGAAGCCTGAAACACAGCAAAGCAACACTGACCAGCGACACTACTTCGAGCTCGTTGGTGAGCGGTTTAGAGCGTGACCGGGACACATCCGATTGCGACGAGACCGTCTAATGGGGAAAAATCAGAATCAGTTTAAACGAATTCTCGGGAGAAATAAACTGTGATTTGGCACTGTCTTACTGAAGCTGTTGTCGTCGCAGCAGACCGGAGACGCCGTGCTGAAAGACGGTGTCAGCGCGAAGTTGTGAAGAGAAAAGCATGTCAACACATACCAGGCGCCATCTCCGAGACCAATGACTGAGATTGGGCTGCAGCCAGAGCCGAGGAGGACCGTTGGGTCTGTGAGCACGACGCCTATCAGAGCGAGGAGGGCCTGTCCTTCCGTGCTAGTCGAGGTCGTGGTAGATTCGCAACACTGGAGGTCGCCGGTGTCACACTCAGAGGCGGGTGTGTCTCCGGCTGTGGCGGTCGCAAGAATGGGGAGCGCAAGGAGAGCAGCGAGCATGAAGAATTGCATTGTGGAGAACTGTGAAAGGCTTAACGCTGAACTGGATGGGAGCTTGTGTGTAGTCGGTGAACTGTAGCGTTGGGAGACTGAGGATTGTAGCTGCAGACCGTCCCCCTTTTATACAGCTAGAGTAGGAGCTACCAAGCCTTAAAAACTACTTCATCTGCAGGCACTTCGCACAGATGATTGTATGTTGGTGGAGCGCGTCTGCAATATGCTTATTTTTAGGGTCTGGGGCCGGCTCATACGGGAAAGGAGGCCGTGTACCAGCTATCCAATCAGTATGCACGAAAAGCATTTAAGGTCTGATCGAGGATCAATAAATGTACTGAAAGTCCGAGATGAAGGGCTGGTTGATCGAAGCGCGACGCCGGTGATGGAATGGGAATCAATATCCAGTTATAGCGCAGGCGTTGGAGTAAAACTCGCATCACCTGTCTTCAGCACCGGTGCTAGTTGTTAGCAAAGAAGACTACCTCAAGTCCAAGTTGATCAAAAACCAAGGCACGAATCAGAAAATTCGGTGCGGCTTTTAGAGGGGTTCTGAGGGGCCAATGGGCGCACACCGGATCGGTGCGTAGCCTCGGATTTGCGTTCACTCTACAAAAAAAGGGGATAAGTGGAAGCCCACACCCGAAGTTGTTCATCTTTCTGGATCCTCCATCGGAACACGACCTTTCCAGTTACTGTAACGTATCGATCATTTCAGAGGACTTGACTACGTTTTAGTATCCGGGCTGAGACGGAAGTTTACGGGCGGCTCCATGGACTGTGATGACAGGTGCGGCCGTAGAAAGGTCGGAGAAGTGAACGGGCACAGCAGGACTTTTCGGGACATCCGACATCCTCATTCAAAGCTCCAAGATGCGCGACGATGACCGCTTGCCAATGATTGATATTGCATATATGGGTACACCGCCGCGAGCTGCTGTCAGCCGCCAGTACAGTGTGTCCAGCGTGTCGTAGTCATAGCCGTGCCCGACGCTGCCTCTTCCGTTTCCTTCTTACGCATGGGGTCCGCGGGGAGATTCGTCGTCGGTTGACCTCGATCGAGTTTGCTCTCGATTTGGGGCTTTATCTTGGGTGTACGACGAGCATTTGTAGAACCAGGTATGTAGCACTGGGCGCCAGTCACTCATAGCGACTGTGGTGTAGTTTTCTTTGCGTACCCAAGGAACACAGTCGCCGACGCTGTTGCCATTCCATAACAGTCTGAGCAACAAAAATCGTGGGACATATATCGTGGGACATCTTTGCCTGGAAGGCACATGACTCAGCATTTATTTATCGCTACATATGGAGTACGTTTCTCACGTTCTCGTAACAGTCGGCTTGTACCCAAGTATTCCAACCCGCCTACACTTGCAGTTGCGAACACTCCTCTGTCTGCGACGGGGACCAGCTCGACTACGAGGAGGCTCATGCGTATCAAATTTATGACTCTTCTTGCGAAGAAAATGGCAATCGTGCTCGCTCTTCCGGACACCGCGTGTCGAGTCGCTTGTAATCGTGTCGCGGTCGAAATTCTACTCGCAGCACACCCTTTACAAACAAGCTAAAGAGGGGGCTCAGTTGTATGTCCAGCAAAAGCTGGCTGTGTAGCGAACAAGATGCTCCCTGCAGAGACGCAATGGATGCCCTAGACAATCGAGAATCTGCTGCTCAACGTCGACGCGGCGCTACGTCTGTTCATGGAAGAGCACTCGCCTGATGCGCGGACTATTGCAACGTCCGTTGTTCCAGGTTCGAGCCAAAGAAGCGGCCCGTCGTGCGCTGAATTGAGGGACCGCGTAGCGGTGCAGCTGTAAAATGTCAGTCCTTCTGATCGGTCGTCCCACACGGCTTGGAGCTTTCAATGGGGTCATTTGCCAAATATGCCGAAAAAGCCTGCCGTGTCCCTTGCTCTTCGCCGACCTTCTATGATCACGCCAGGTATCATGTTTTATGGGGCCGCCCGTATAGTCCCGCTTCGTTCTGAATACCAATGCGTCAAGCTCTCTGAAGGCCTTCGGCTCGCTACAGCAGCTGGAAAGGTTGCATCGTAACAGAAGACCTGGAAAATATGCATGACCTCCTCGAGGGGAAGCTTTCAGCTACATCTTCTTTGTGGAGTGAATGCAGAGTCAAGGCTACGCACCTCCCCGGCGTACGTCCATTGGTCCCTTGGGGCCCTTCAAAAAGTTGCACCAAGTGTTATGACGTGTGCCCTGGTCTTTATTCAACTTGTGATCAACTTGAAGTAATCTTCTTTTCTGAAAGCAGGCGATGTGCGCTCTGCTCCGACGCCTGCGACGTTAAGGCCGGATACTGATTTTTATTTTCTTTACCGACGCCACGCCTCGACTGGTCAGCTTTTCATTTCAGATTTTCAGTACATCTTTTTCTCCTCAATCAAATCCTGATGCTTCTTGCACATACTGATTGGTCGGTTGGCGTGCTCCATTCTTTTGGTTCGACGTGGTTCTGCATCCTAAAAATACACGCCCCAGCAGACGTGCTCCGCCAACATACGATGATCCGCACAGAGTGTCCACAAATAAAGTTCTCGCTAAGGCTATGTAGCGCCTGCTTTCACTGTATAAAAGGTGGACGAACTACAGTTACAATCCTCAGTCTCCCAACGCTACAGTTCGCCGACTACACACAAAGCCCCCATCCAAACCAACCCCAAGCTCTTCACCGTTCTCCGCAATGCAATTCTTCATGCTCGTCGCCCTCCTCGCGTTCCCCATTCTTGCGACCGCCACGCCCTGGGCCACGACCACATCGGTTCCAGTAATCATCTCGACTGTCACGGTCCCCGCAGCCCCGACTTCGACGCCCGCCAGCGAGTGCAACACAGGCGATCTTCAGTGCTGCTCGTCGACCACGACCTCGACCAGCACAGAAGGAGCAGCCCTTCTCGCTCTCATCGGCGTCGTACTCACAGACCCCACGGTCCTCCTCGGCACTGGCTGCAGCCCCATCTCTGTCGTCGGTCTTGGAAGTGGCGCCTGGTATGTGTTGACATGTTTTTTTCCTCACGACTTCGCGCTGACTCTACCTCTCAGCACGGCGGCTCCAGTCTGCTGCGACAACAACAGCTTCAGTAAGACAGCGACGAATCACCATTTATTTTACCCCGAGAACCCACTCTGACTGATTTCCTCTGCTTTGCACAATTAGACGGCCTCGTCGCGATCGGATGTGTCCCGGTCACGCTCTAAATTGCTCACCTACGAGCTCGAAGTGGAATTGCTGGCCTGTGTTGCTTTACTGAGTCTCAGGGCTTATTGGGGCATCGTTGAAAGAGTCTGTCAGGATTATCAGGATTAGTGGAAGTTCCCGGACAATGACAATTGTTACCTAGCTCGTGTTGTACTGTCGTGCAGAATCAAAGAAATTATCTGGATGATGAGAAAAATTTTACTCGCACCCGGGAAAATCGATTCGGGGCTGACCTTGATTCTCAATTGCTTCGACTATTGCATTGCTTGAAAAGTTGATCCCTTTAGAGTCGCTGACATCGGCTGGCGCACTACCATATAAGACGCCCGTGGGTGCCTCATCCGCCCGAGTAAAGTCTGCGCTTATTTAAATCCGAGATATTCTCGCATTTGCACACGCACCGACAAGCAAGAATCACTAAGAAAGCGAAAGTGACCATATTCAAAACCAAAACGGGCGAGACCGGGAAAGAAGGCGTGGCACAGTCACTTGGAGCAGACCGCCAACCAAGCATCTACATAACCACCATATATACATGTCCACACATATCTTGTATTGAATGAAGAGGTAAGGCACGCTGATCAAACGTTCCTTCCATTCCCTTCTACTCTACTTGCTATCAGACGCTCCTAACAGCATAAGCGCGTATGCCAATCTGATCACGAGTTTCCTCCAGCCACAAAGTTCCTGATACAGCCGACGTCATCTGCATAGAAACCCAACAGCTCGACTTCTCAAGATGCGAGACCCAAAGCATTGATATTTGAAGGTGCAAGGTCGGCGCCGGCTCCGAGGTCAGAGCTATCTTCCCATATTGAAGTCATCAGACACGGGCCGATTCATTTATCATCCGCATAATATCTTCGATTCTGAACAACACACAACATACAACACCAGCGAAGCAGTAAATTTACCCGCCGAATCAGCGAACCGCTTCGACAACGCCCAATAAACCTTGATACACGACAACCAACGTTAACAAACGAAGACGACACCATTTAAAAATCAGAGCGTGATCGGAACACATCCAATCGCAATAAGACCATCTAAGTGCGGGAAAAGGGCAGAAGAAGTAGTTAGAGAGAGTTTTCGGGAGAAAGTAACGGTAAACTGGTGCTGTCTTACTGAAGCTGTTGTCCTCGCAGCAGACAGGAGACGCGTCGCTAAAAGGGCGGAGTCAGTGCACAGTTGTGAGAAGTGCGGCGTATTAGAACATACCAAGAGTCTCCTCCGACACCGATGACAGAGATGGGGCTGCAGGTAACGCCGATAAGGACGTTCAGATCGTCAAGGACGATTCCTAGCAGTCCGAGGAGGGCCGCTCCGGATGCGCTGCTCGCAGATTCGGTCGACTGGCAGCACTGGATGTCGCCTGTGTTGCACTGGCTGACGGTCGTCGCGGTCGGGGTCGCTGTCACCGTGACGGTCGTAGTGACTGGTGGCTTTGTCGTAGGCGCACCTCCGGGAGTGGCGGCCGCAAGAATGGGGGACGCGAGGAGCGCAGCGAGCTTAAAGAACTGCATCTTGGAGATGTGTAGAGAACTTGGAGTGAGAAGAGAGGCTTTGTGTAGTCGACGAACTGTAGAGCTGGAGGACTGGGGGATGGTACAAACCGTCCGCCTTTTATCCTGTGGGCTGGTACCGCATAGCCTCAACAAAGGCGTTGTCTACAGGCCGTCTGAAAGGATGTTCAATTGTTTGCGGAAAAACATCTACCAGACGGTAAACGTATGGAGAACAGTACCAGCTCATACACGAAACGTTTAAGCGGGACAGCCAGCCAATCACCATGTGTAAGAAGCATTAAGGCCGTGATTGAGGAGCAAGGAATACGCTGAAAAATCCGACGATGAGAGGTTCGGTAGGCGAGTCGTGACATCGGCAAACTGAACACAAATCAGCATTGGGCAATGGTACGTAGGCGTTGGAGCGAACTCAGCATCACCTGCCTCTGGTCCGGTGTTTGTTGTCAACAGAGAAGGCCATTTCATAATCAAGAATAAGGCACAAACCCAGAGCGCACGAGTTAAATCTTGTAAAGTCCCCGTGAAAACTATGCGTAGGAGCAGAACACGGCCTCGGGTTTGCGTGGCATTGCTCTCCACAAGGAATTGATACATTGTAGGATGGCTTCCGAATTGAAATTATGTGCTTTTTTTGAAGTTTCCATTATGACGCAGCTTTTCCAGTTGCCTGTTAAGGGACAAGGTCTCAATAGACTTGTCAACGCATATGCTCCCAAAGCAAATCAGTGGTTAGGCGCAGGCGCGCGGCGCATATCGACGGCCCCGAGTCGCCTAGCGCGGCCATAGACAGGACAGAGAAGTGCAAAAGACACAGCAGGAAAGACATCCGGTATTGACATTAATTCAAAGCTCCAACGCGTGTGAAGATAGATGCTCAGCCTGAACGATCGATATTTTGCAAGCGCAAAACGTGCACGCCAGCGAGCAAAGCCTGTAGCCCTCCGGTATTGACAAACAACCTATATCCGAAGATTTGCTCCACCACCAGGAAGCCATTCTCCATCGAGATTAAGAGCACGTGTTTGGGCTCATTTTTCGAGAGTCGAGATCAGGGCTCTGTGCGGTCTACTTTCCTCAACGGCTGCTTAAAGACGTCCTTGGGTATTTCCTGAAGCTGCCAAGGGAGTTCCGCTATTACCAGCGAGCCGGGATTGATAATTGTACTCACCCTGGGCCAGCATACACACAAGGCCCATGGCTCCCAAGCACGCTTCTTCGGTCCGCGTAGGTAAGGTTATATATCAATGAATGATGCGTATGCTCGCTCATTGATCGTCTCCATGTGAACTTGGGCATTTTGATAATATTGGAACAATTGAACGCTTCGGGTTCTATAGGAAGAGTCCACTCCCGTGCTTCACTGGATTCACGTCAACAACTGAGCAGCGGGGGATAAATTGGTGCTCACATAGCTCTTAATCGCAGAAAGTCTGCTGGCTCCACTCGACTACTGAGTATTCTCTGGACAGCTTGCCTTTGAAGGATGGAATGTCACACGTCCCTGGCAGGATTTTCAAGTCGTAAAGGGACAGGGATAGATTTTGTCAATGCAGAAGGACATTTCATACAGCGAAAACAACAGTAGAACACATCAACATCGTTCACCAGATCATGATGGCAAGCCCATCAAGCTATTCTCGCTATCTAGAGCCTTGCCCCACGCCGGCCAAGCCATCAGTCGTGCAATGGGAAAAAGACATAAATTACATAGCTAAAACATCAAATCGCCTTACTGCCCTATCATACGAAGCCTATCCGGGTGCATGCCACCTGGCAGTCCACCCGATTGCTGTGCGGGCGGTGCATAATTTTGAGGTGGTGCACCTCCCCCATTCATGGGTGGAGGTCCAAAGTTCCCCTGTGGAGGTCCTCCACCACCGAAGCTCGGAGGGGAGAACGGAGGTTGGCCGTTTGGTGGGAAAGGCGGCGGACCTAGACACTGGTGAGCAAATACCATTGGAGAGAGAACATAATTAACTCGCGCGCACCACCAGGGAAGCCACCCGGGGGCATCATACCACCCTGAGGAGGGAACGGAGGAGCACCCATCATACCAGGTGGAGGACCACCGAACCCACCGGGGCCTGGAGGAAACGGCGGTGCACCTACACGAGGACAGCGAATATCAGTATCGAAACAAGCTTTATTGCAAATGAACTCACCGCCTGGGAAACCAAACGGAGGTGGTCCCCCAAAGCCTTGGGGCGGCCCTCCAAGATGCTGCGGTGCGAAGCCGAAGCCACCGGGGGGCGGTCCGCCACCCGACTCGTACGCAGACGTGATCTGGTCAATGATGTTCTGCGCCTTGTCGTGTCCTAGGGCTAGTGGGCCGTAAGTGAAAAGATCCCATGAGTGTACGTTTGCGACATACAGGCATAGTAGTCCCGGACGTTCGCGAGATGATTTCTGCCGCTGTTGTGAGCTTTGCGCACTGTACGAGAAGGTTAACAGCTAATTGGATTAAGATTTTCACAGAAAAGACGTGCCAGAAGCAGAATCGTGGGTCAGGAACACATCACAGTAGTCGCAGTAGTGTTTCTGGATGAGCGATTAGAGGCAGACAAACACGTTGCGAGCAGGGCACTCACCGGCATGGTGGTCGTTGACGAAGACGAGCGGGAGACCGACGGCTGAGAAAGGTAAGCTTTCAAACTCCGATAAGCCGTGCCTCACAGCCCGCCGTGAGTTCACTAATAAGACGACCCGGGCTATGAAGTTCTTTTGCTCGACTCCCCGAATTCACTCGTCTGTGCTTTTAGGCGTCAATCTGGCCAGCCAAAACTTTGGAGATTCATAGAAAAAACAAGGTGTCCACCCGAATCCTGCACCGATTAGCCTTCCTCACCAAACGGGCGATGATATACGGCACCGTCCGCTGATACTCGTGTATGATTCGTGGCTTACTCGTGGACTCGAGGCGGCGACCACGTTCAAGCCCGAGGTTCACACCCAGAATTCTCCATTGACGACTTTCACGAGGCGACTTCTGCAGGTTCGGGGACCTTTCTCTTGCCAATCGCGATGAAGATCAGCCACGAGTTCCCGAGCCAGAGCTGAGCGGCCAGAGCTAGCCACTAGCCCTCGTCCCGGGCTCGACAACTATTAATCTCGCAGTTTAGGCAAATGATTTACGAAGGCGGCAAACAAGCCTGCGGAACCCCATCGTATTCATGCCAGTTCTCGGCGATCAGCAGCCTTCACGCTTCCGCCCCAGACAACGCCTCGCAATCACCGTGCTGGTCTTCGGAAACACACTTCTCTCGGCGCTCCCTGCTGGCAGAACTCGAAAAGGGGGGTGCTTAGAACAGGAGAGCCACTGCATTCGCAAATATCTTCACGATATCACGCCGCCACCCTGCACCGTTATTACCTGCGCAAACCCTCTACCCACGGCTGCGCTGGTATTTGGAACTGCGCGCCGTCTACCTCAGTCTGATATACCCGGCTTCCAGATACCCCTTACCCAGAGCACAGTCTTTAGCCTTTGACTAGTACCGAAAGGCATAAGTTCCGAGGCTTCTGCACCGCGTTTATCGAATCAACCCTGCTCTGCTTAAGCCAAAAACCCGATCTCGGCGTTCCTTGGACTAAGTTTGCCAGAAGCGCCCTCGCGCAATGCAGCACCTATGCACACCGAGATATGGCCCTGTACCCTGGTCTGCTGCACGAGTATAACTATATAAGGGCCAGGTAAAGTGTGAAGGGAAAGGACATAAGTCGCCCTTTCCTCCCCTCTTTACTTTCCGCTCCTCCACCTACCGCACAAACCATGGCCGCGAAATCTCGGGAGGAGTGCGTCTATCTTGCCAAGGTCGCCGAGTCGGTGGAGCGGTACGCAGGTACGCCAGCCGATCGCTGCTAGCGTGCAAACGGACCAGCTCATTCTCCCCTCGCACAGAAATGCTCGAATACGTGAAGGGTGTGATCAAGTTCTCGAACGCGCGGCTCACGATTGAGGAGCGCAGCCTGCTCTCCGTCGCGTACAAGAACCTCACAGGGACGCTGCGGAACGGCTGGCGCATCGTCGCGCACATGGAGGAGACAGAGGGACCCAAGGCGTCCCGGCGCGAGCTCACCCTGATGCAGAAAGAGCGCGCCGGGATCGAGCGCGAGGTCGCCGACGTGTGCGAGGACGTCCTCCGGCTGCTCACGACGACGCTCATCCCGGCCGCACGGCCGGGCGACGAGACCGTCTTCTACTACAAGATGTAAGCGCTCACTTCCCCATTTCCAATCCCGCGCGCTATCGCCGCCGGGACGCATATACGCACGTGCTGACTGGACGTCCGGATCAAAAGGAAGGGCGACTACTTCCGCTACCTGGCGGAACTTGCGCGCGGGGACGCGCGGAAAGGACATGCGGCATCCTCGCTGGAGGCGTACAAGCTCGCATATAAGCTCGCGCTGAACACGCTTGAGGCGACACACCCGACACGCCTCGGGCTCGCGCTCAACTTCGCCGTGTACTATCGCGACGTACTGAACAGCCCTGAGCGCGCGTGTCACCTGGCAAAGCACGCGTTCGACGAGGCGGTCGCGGTGCTCGACGTTATGCCCGAGTCGACGTACCGCGATTCGTTGCTGATCTTGCAACTTCTCCGGGACGACTTAACGTTGTGGTTCAAGGAGATACAGGAGCGAGGTCAGTGTGTTTTTAGTCACGTTCTTTGAGTGTTTTCGGATCCTGATTCGGCTTCTTTTTTACTTTTGCAGACGAGCAGGAGGCGAAGTCACACCAATAATATAACTCCCAAATTCACTTTCTTTATTTTTGTATCTGTATCATCTGCAACACTCCACTTGTACGCGGTGTCCTTCCCTACATGGTCTCGTAGTTATTATATACATTCTGGATATCGGTCCCTTTACGATGATGGAGCTAGAAGCGCGACGGCCTCCGCTCCGTCCTGCCTTGTAACCTCGGTTGATTTCGAATTCACTCGCCAACGTACTTCTTAAGCTCGCGGCCGAGTCAAGTACGGCCGCAATACCAATAACAGGGTGGGTGTTTAGGAACACTACATTAACGGCTATCCAACCCTTCTTCAAGGTTCAGAGATAAGCACCTAGGGAGTCAAGATACATAAGTAGAAGCTATATATTGAGGACACGTTCAAAACGGCCAACCGGTACTCTCTGAATCTTGAATCTTGAATCCTGAATCCTGATCTCGACCCTCTTCCGGCTGACAATCGTTTCGTTGCAGTTGATCCCCCATCTATACACGTGGAGGGATATTTCAACTTTACGGGCGTCAACAGGGAGGCCCCAACTCTTCACTCGACACCTAACTTGCGGGCGATTAATATAATACAATGAAAGGAAAACCCTGCCTTTCAAATCTTCGTTAGAAGTTCAATGTTGAATTCAGACAGCCGTCAGTCACGGTCCTTGCGCCGGGGAGAAAGAAAGAAAGTGGAGGAAAATACCATTTCTTCAAAGCACCTGGCACGTACATCAACGTTCATAAACAAAATACTCATCCTCCTTCTCCCCCTTCTGCGTTACGCGGACCCTGACCCAGAGCTCTTCCTCCGCGGAACGACCTTCCTCACCGCTTTCGCGAGCACACCCCCGACCCCAACCCCAACCCCGGTCCCGGTCCCAGCCCCGCCCTTGCCGCCCTTCGCGACGCGCGACTCGATAAGCGCAGTCGCGAACACAACATGTGCCTGCAGACCTGGCACACACGCGCCCTCGGGGAGCATCTCCACCGCCAGCTCCCCCGGGCCCGCGCAGTTGTACACGACCGCGACGCGTTCGTTGCCCGGCGTCGTGCGGAGCTGCGAAACGCCCGAACGCCCGAACGCCCGAATGGTTATCGTTTATGTAAGAAGAAAATAAATTGGAGAGTCGAGTCAGAACATAAAATAAACTCCAGCCCAGCCCGGACTCGGATGATCTCGGGTAAACGAGACGCACCAGCGCATAGAACAACTCCTGCACCCATTCGTACGTTTGTCCAGCGTGCGTCAGCACCGGGCCCCTATACAGCGTTGCACACCGTCCTTTCAGTCCTTTCCTCGCGCATATAATATAGCAAACGAAAATACGCACGTACTCCCCGGCCTATCCCTCGCGATGACCTTCCCCACCTTCACAGCGGCCGCGTGACCGGACCCATCGGCATCGGCATCGGCATCGGCCTCGCCATAACTAACCTTCCCGCCCTCGACGCTCGCAACCACCACACCCGCCGCATCGCGCATACTCATCTGCCCCGGATCCGTGCTCGAAAAGCTGTACACCACCGCGCCTGTGCAGTCCCGCACGTCCGCACTAGGGATCCCCGCGCCGCCCGCTGAGAAGCGCACGACGCGCTCTGAGGTGAGGTCTGGCGTCGGTGCGGCGCGTAGACTGGAGACGTGGCTTGGTGGTGGGATGCCCGTTTGCGCAGTGCCAGTTGGGCCGTATATTTCTGTGGACATGCTTGGGCTGGTCGGAATAGCTGCGTATATGTGGTCAAATGGTTATGTATTTGAAAGAGAGGAGACGGGATGTGGTATACCGATGTTGTGTGTACTGCTTTATATTAATGTACAAGCTGGCCGGGCACAGTCAGCGCGCCGAGGGGCAGAACGTAGTAGGGTGTAGAGACAAAAGTCGAAGATGAGAAAGAAACAAAATACGAAAAAAGAAAAAACACATGGGCCATATGACTCCGATGACTGTTTCGTAATCGGAAAACTCGAACTACACCTCCATATGTCCATGGTGTCCATATGGTGAACAGCCATCGCTAGGTCGCCACCAGCGGAATCAGAACTGGAACCCTACGAAGCCTGCGCTTGCGCTTGCTCGCCGGTGGCCTCCACCTCCTCCTTCGCCTTTGCCTTCGCCTTCGCCTTCGCCTTCGCGTCCCCATCTATTTCCTCGCGATAATCATCATGATCGCTGAACAAGCCCCTCGGCTCCCCTTTCCGCCGGCTGGCAATCTGTATGCTCTCGAGGTCGATGGTACGGTGCATGTAGCCCAGCTCCTCATAACAAACGCCGTGTCCTGTTGCGCGCACGCGCGAAGAAGTCCGTCAGTGCGTGCGCGGTGTACCCGCGGACCAGGGAGAGGCTCGGGTTCGGGGATGGGGATGGGGATGGAAGAGAGACACACACGTACCTTCCAAGCTATCCATAACCGCAGTGAGCATCTCCCTCGAGCTCGAGAACATAGTGAGAGGCCTCGTGCGCGGTGCCAGTTGTGCTTTGATCACTCTGCCGCTGCTGCTGGCGTTCCCCGGTTCAGCGCCCGACTCCGGGTCAATCTCGGGGCCGGTACTAGTGCTGGTCCCAGCGTCAGGCTCGTGGTCTTTGGACATCGCTGCGTGGTGCGTGGTACGTGCGCGGGGAGTCGTTACAGGTTGTTTCAAGTATGATTATTGATATTGATGATCGCGAGCGGGATGGTCGGAGGTGAGGCTGTTTTGGGCGATTTCGATATAATTAAATCGCGCATATACACAAGTATATATACTCGTACTGTACTTACACCGCAAAGGCTAAAAACACCCAGCCTCGTGCCTGATCCACGCACAATGAAACCCGGGGTTAAAGAGTATTTAATTGTATTTGTATTTGTACAGTACACCGTGACGCACGGGCTCAGGCTCAGGCTCAGGCTCTCAAACGACCCCATCTCAAAGGATGTCCGATCGTCGACTCGGACTTGAACACACGAAGGCAGATCAAGACTGCTGCCTACGCAGGCGGTTTAGACGCAATTTGAAGCCGCCCCGGGCCCGACTCGCGCAGCCGGTGCCTTCGTCCAAGTTCCTGTAGCCAAATATCACAAATGATTATACGTAACTTGAAACTAGAGCGCGCGTGGTACGTTACTACAGTACGTACCAGTCTCTCCTCCCTCCATACCTTGATCTCCTCCGGGTCGTAGTCATCGAGGTCGACGAGCACACCCTTGACTGAACCGTCCTCTTTGAACGTCAAGCAGACAGAACGGTCCGTGACGTCCCCGTGAATGATGTCGCATACGTTGTACATCGTGTGCGCCGCTAGCAACAAGTTAACAAGACAAGCAACACTTTGTGCAACGCCTCCGTCCCCGGACCGAGTCCCGACAGCAGGAACTAAGAAAAGACACGTACCCTCAACACAATCAATAATAGCCTTCCACGCATCCTCGCCGCTCCTCCCTTCCTCCCCAAGACCCGTAATCCTCCGCGCAAGCGGCGCGCGAATCGTCGTGCCCTCGTCCTGAGGCCGCTTCGTCGCGCGCGCCGGGGCGTGCATCATGATGCCGGACCCGCCGGGCTCCTCGAACGGCCGTCGCGACTCCGAGTGCGTCTGCAGGTACTTCATCATCGCGTGCTTGAACTCCGTCGCGTTGGAATAGGGGCCGAGCTCCCTAAAAAAGGCGCCCGGGTCCAAGTAGTCTGAGTTCCCGCTGCCTGGGCTGATGACGCTGACCGCTAGCTGGTTTAATAGGCGCACGGCGGACGCTTGTAATGGACTTAAGCGAGTCGGCATCGGCATCGGGGTTGGAGTCGGGTGGTGTGTATGCGCTGTACAGACAAAAGCTGGGATTGGAGTCAATGGTGAGTGGTGAGTGAGTGGTCGGGTCGGCCTCGGCCTTGCCCTCGACCCCTCGTGGCGGCGGCGCGGCGGCTCAGCTGTAAGCACGTACAGAAGCAGGTGTCCCGATTTCCCTTCAAAGACTACAATAATAAATCCGGCGATCGATAATATTAATGGGAACCGACATAAGCGTATTGTTTCTGTTACATAGGTACCAACACCCTGCGGTTGTGTTGGTGCTAGTACGCCAGGCGGTCCCAGGCCGTTGACTGGTGAAAGCCAGAGGGGGGAATAGCTATAGCGGCGCATGTTCGGTGGCCCCGAGCCTACCGGCGACTCATGGCACGCGTGTAGGTGCTCCGGGACGAGTGTACTGTTACAAACGCAAGCCGCGACCTCTCCTCGGCTCCCTTCTCATCACAAGTATATCATATATCACTTATTGCCTATCAGTCTTCGCATCCTACGTCCCCCTCACGCATTCAGTCGCCCTGTATACCCCGAGTCAAAGTCGTTGAGCATATACACCGTCCGTCCGTTCCCCTTCTTGTACCACAGCATGTTCGCGGGCGTTACGTCGCCGTGCGTCTGCCCAAGGACGAAGTGCATACCCCGGAGACCTGCATGTGCATGTGTATGTGTATGTGAGAGTGTACTCCGATTCCGCCCACAGCACAAGGGCCGGAGAACTGGACGCACGCACCTCTCGTCATCTCCTGAAGCATCTTGAACACCCAACTGAGCTTCACCGGCGCCGCCACCGGGCGTTCCTCCCCATCCGGGCGCTCCTCCTCCTCCGAGTCATCTCTGTAATGCACGTAGTCGAGCAGGTCCTGCGTCGGCGGGGCGAGCGGCGCCCTAATCTGCCTGTCCTCCCCCTTCTTGAGTTCGTTCTTGTCGCCCCGGGTAGAAATGCCGACCCTGCGCCTGTATTTCCCGATGTCGATAGCGAACTCGTCGAGCGCATCAGACTCGGAGTCACCGTCCACGCCACGGCTTGCGTCCATGCTCGTGCTCGTGCTCTTTTTCGTTGTTTGTTGTGCGTTAGAGGAAGGGGAGGCAGGGCCTTTCTTGAGCGTCTGTGGCAGTCCCGCGGTGCTGCCACTGGCTGCTGGTGGCGGCCTGCAGGGACTTCCAACTTACGCGGTGGGGGCGTAGCCCCGCGTGGCTCGCGCGTGCTTTGCACGTGCGCGGGGTCGACCGCGTCGGTGGCACCACGGCAGTGGTCACTCAGGTTGGTGAACTTGAAATTGAACCTGGAGTTTCCGCGGCCGTTATTTGCCAGCTGAACCTGATTGAGCTTGAGCCCCTTGAGCTGGTAGTCGATTCTTCGTTTTATGTATGTAGTATCGCGGCACAGAACCCGGTGGGTGCGCATATATTCACACCCCCAAGTTTCTTGAAAACCTCTATCCTACCGTAATATATTAAGCTCAAGCTAAAACTTGCCCCAGTAGATTTCTTAAAATTGTCTGCCTTCTATACGGATGACCGTAGAAAACACCGTTACTATATGTATTCTACGCGACGCGCGACTCGAAGCAGCCAAAACTAACAAACTGTAGTGCGCTCCCGAGTCCTGACATGACGCTGGTTGTATCATGTATGTATATACTGTACTTCCCCTAGACAATCTAGCCACGGTCGCAGTCGCAGTCGCAGTGAGCCTGTACGAGTTGTCGAACACTGTGGGACGTACTTATTTAACGTGGACGAGAAACAGTTAGTATCAGCCGCACCAAGTTGGCAATGCAATCTTTCATTTTCGCGATCAACGCAAGACAGAAAGTATCCCCCCTCCCTCCCTTGCTTTGGACGAATGAGTAAGCCGCTCAATGGAGATATAAGCTCGTTTTTTTTAGTGATTATAGTATCAGAGCTTTGGGCCTGTGTAAGCTACCAGCGTACGAGACGGCTTATCAAGGAGATCCATCCACTGCACCACGCATAGCCCGCGTCTACAACCTCTACGAGGGAAGCCCGGGATCCGGCAACTCCCATAGAGATGGAGTACGCACCGTATTTCCGCGGAACAGTAGAGTCCGTCTGGGAAATATGGAGAGAGAGGACGGGAGGAACGGCTCTCCATTCAGAAAGCTGACTATGATCGGGGGCCGCCGGGCAAGCCACATCGAGTCCCTCCGCAACTGCCCTTGAGCCTCGAGACCATTTGCTGTTGCTGTTCCCCTGAGCGTCTGGGGGCCCGCTAGCAAGAGCTGTGCCAGGACGGGCCCGGCGGGTTCCAGAATGGAAATGATACAGCTAGTACGAGGCGCCTGTACCCAAGTGGCCTATGACGTACCCATGGCGGCAAGGCAATGCTTGGATCGCAGCACAATATGCCTGGATCGCAGCAAGACGGTTGTCAAGCAAGTATTTAGTTAGCACTTCCATTGACTGTCGATGGCCTAAATAAGTATGCCCGCGGCCCAAGCACGAGGAGCTGGGGGGGGGATCAGTCCAATCAGCACGCCGAACGGCTGTGGCAATTCGAGCTATACCACAGGGTGCGTCTTGACTCTTGCGCCGGATCAAGCCACAACAATGCTGGTGATGCATCGTGCGCCGCGGCGTAGGCGCAATTTAACGAGTAGTAAGTAGTTCCGCAACTGCAATAGGCGCTGGCATTGTCGTCTGTGCGTCGATTTATTGCGTTATCAACGGCTATTCGGGCCGCCGGCAGGCGGCAGGTCCTGTCCATAGATTTGATACACTTGCGCTTACACTGGAAGGGGTGTAGCGCAGTTATTTGAAACGGAATTACTTCATGATCATAGCCTCCGATGAAGACGAAACCGAGTTATACAGTTATGTAGTACGCCAGTGTGGTAATGTAGTTTCAGCAGGGACTCCGTGGCTTGAAGAGTTTGTGACTACCGGCATCTCGATCTGCTACTAACTCTGATCGTGAGCGAGAGGAGTGGAACAATGAGTTAGGACACAGCGCGATGGGTCCAAACCCCGGACTTCTGTTGAAGCTACTGCAAGTGCGGCTCCAAGCATCAAAGTAGGTCAAAGATCCTTGTATACAAAACCCAGATTTGGTCAAGAGCCTGAAGCTTGTATTCTTTTCAGAAATCGGGCCTAGCGCTAGCACTGGTGGAAAGATGCAGAAAAAATATTAATCGGAATAAAGCAAGATTAATAAACCCTCGGTAACTTGGGATCTTGCCGAAGCCGGTCCGTCGGTCCTCGGTCTTCTAACGCCTCAGCGCGGCCAGTGGTTCGTCTGAATTCCGAGTCGATGAGACTTCACCATGGGCTGTTGGGCGGGCGCAGAGCTCTCTTCAGCCATGAACATCTTCATTTGAGAAACGGGAGGCGGACGTTTTTCGGGCTGCCGAACTTGCCGAACTTGCCGTTCTTGCCGACAGACAACGGCTCGGGAGGCGGAGGCGATGGCGAGCAGACGTACCACGAGCGGAAGATACTCCCGTGAGTGCAGAGTGCACCAAGTTCCTTTTTCTCGTCAACCCAGAATGATATTAATGACATCCTCGAGGCGCATAGGTATACGCAGAAGCAGCTCTATGAACTCATAGCGGATGTGGACAACTACTACCACTTCGTGCCGTACTGTACCGAGTCGAAGGTACTGTCGACGCGCCCTGCTGGTGCCACCGAGCAAGCGGTAGAGAGGAAGGAGGCCCGTCTGAAAGTCGGATTCCTCGCCTTTACGGAGAGCTACGTGAGCGAGGTGACCTGTCGACCGTACTCGTCCGTCGAGGTGAGTGTGTACACTTGTCTGCCACGTACACTTCGATTGCGGATTGTGGTGGATCGCGCTGACCTTGTGCCCAAGGCCGTCGCGTCCTCCGGGACGCCCCTCTTCAAAAAGCTAGTCACGACGTGGCGCTTCCAGCCCGCCCAACCGTCGTCGCCACACCCCACACTTTCAGGCGTCGGCGTCGGCGCAAGCCACCCCTCCGCTGGCTCTCCCGCCCCGAACGACGGCTCCGCCGGTCCCACACTCGTATCCATCGACCTCACATACGCGTTTTCCAACCCGCTGTACGCAGCCGCATCGGCCGCGTTCTTTAGGCAGGTGTCTGCCATGACGGTGCAGGCATTCGAGGAGCGGTGTCTGCAGGTCTATGGGCGCGGACGGAGCTGATCTGAGGCTGGGGGAGAGCAAGGGAGCGGGCTAGGTGCGCGACTTACGGCTCATGGTTCACCTAGCTCACTCCGCGGAATCCTATCATCTATCATTCCGGTATACCTTCATCCCACCACTTTAGATACTAGACACCAGACACTTCCACTTTACTCGCATTAGATATCTCCACAATCACAAACATGTTCTCAACATTTGAACAACTCGCACTATGCACTCTTCGGCCCGTTTCTAAGTTTTCAATTAAGTAAAATACGACGACGACGGTGCCTAAGCCCCGGAGACAAGTAAACGCCTATACACTACCCCTCCGGAGCGCCGTATGCTTCCCCCTTCACGTTAGCCTTACACCTCTACTTCCGAAACTTCACATAAACACCCGTCGCGATTCGGAAGCTCTGTACAACGCTCGGTACAGCCTCAACTATGTCTCAATCGCAGCTCGACTGATCGATCCCGGCGGACACGTTAAAGTGCAAGTGCAGGGATCAACGGGAAAACATCCAAATGTCAACCACACTTTGTATATCAGCGCCATAGGCTACTCAGGGCCCCGTGTGTTTAGTTTCAGGAGTTCAGCGATCAAGAGGTATTGGGGCAACGCCGAATCGACAGCAGCTACCCTTCCTTCCGATCTACTGTGGGTAGTAGCCTCATCGAACTTTGCGCATCGGTGCATCGGGGATCGGGGGGTTAGCGAAAATTCCTCTATTGGTAGACTCAGCTGAGGTTGACCGGTCACCGGAGCCTTCAGATGGATCTCGGAATCGCCCTTCGGTTCACGTAAGCGGTCGATCCACAAAGAACGCAAGACTTCACGATCGAACGGAAGGACAGACGGGGCACACTACGGCAAGAACGGAAAGCATCAATTTGGACATAATTCGTAAACCACAATACTTTCAAGGATACTTAGTATTCTTCTGCAAGCCAACTGCGAGTGAGATCGAATCGTAATAATAAAAGGGGATCGGGGCAATAAAGATCGCACTACTCCTGGACATCGAACGTATTTCCGGACTCAATGGACATTCAGACGTTTAAACCGCAACTTCCGCATTTTGAGGGCAGTCCCTAGAAATCTGAACGACGGCCGGAAGTACAATTAGTATGCCTAGATATGTAGAAAGTAACGCAATGACGCACGTGGCCCTCTTGCTGGCATCTGTAACAGGTCTTGTTCCTGTTAACACCTGCCGAGGGTGCGCTAGGGATAACAACTTGTTCGCCAACGCTAGTGCCAGGAGGTGCAAGACAGTCCCTGAGGTGTACACGTTGAAAATTTTCGTCTATGAAATACAAACGCATACTCACCTGGACATATGGTTTAGTCCGCCACAACGGAAGCACTTAACTGGGGGAAGGGACGCCGTGTTGAGGGAACGACCAGGGGGAGGCGCACGAGTTGCATATCCACCAGTCGTCCCAGCCACCCCCGAGCACACACGCGCGATGTGCCCGAATCGACCGCAGTTCTAAGTTTAGTATAGCATATAATTAAGTCCTTCCGCAAAACTTTGCTAAGTCCAGGGGAGCGACGCACATAGCATTTCTGGTTGTTACCCTGGACCCTCAGACTTGGGCATTCAGCCTGTATGTGCCCAACGCCACCACAGGAATAGCATTGCTTTGCGGCAACCGAACGCGGTTGAGGGCAGGCCGCAGACTCGTGCCCGGGCTGGCGGCAGTTGTAACAGAGGCGCTGCTCTGATGTGCACGCCTCGGCAATGTGCCCCACTGGAAAAGGGTAGAGATGCGCAGTTAGCTGAGGGTCCGTGATCTATCGTGATGAGTACGCACAATTTCCGCACTTGAAGCAGCCTTTCCTGGAGAACTGATAAGCCATCGCTGCACTTCCCGACACGTCTTTCCCTTAATCTCAATCCTGAACGACCTGCTAATTCAAACCTCGCACTTCCCTCGACCTTCTAACCTCTTTTCCGGCTCGTCCTACTCTCCTAGAGCTCAGCGGCGGTGGCGGCGGTGGGTGGGATGGATGAGCTGTCGTCGTGAGTAAGCGGGGTCCGTATCACCCATCGCTGAAGGCCGGCCCTAAGGAAGGATTACATAATCTACATAGCCGTTCATAGTTCTTCTGTAACCAACCGTTCATGAGCTGTTATATTTCGCGGCCCTCGCATGAGACGCACACTACGGTACTCTCGGGCTGGGCTACATCAAGAACGTTACTTATAACCGGGCGTCTAACTTTTGGTCAGGGTATTGCCACTTGAGTGAAGGGAAATAACGCTTTCCCGGGATATGGTCTCATTGGCACCGCAAAACAACTGGATAAGCTACACCTAATATCACCTGAGTCTGGGTATAATCATATGAAAGGATAGTAAAATCGCGACCTCGTTTTTTATTTTCCCGACTCGAATGGGGATCCAAAAATCTCTCCGTCTGCATCGGCCCGGCCACGTGTGCCAGACCTGTGTGTTCGTGTTGGAACTCGCTGAATCTTTTGTTTTTTCCTCTGAGTAGGCCTTTCTCGGAATTTGGTGCCTTTTTTCGGAATTTTGCGCAGACCATCCTTTAGGGGAAGAACAGCTCCTCCGTCTCGAATACGAAATCTATTTTCTCTACCAGGCAAGACTTCCCACGGTGTCTCGGTTTCCTGCGAACCATCTCTCCGGGATAACAGACAATTCGAATTCCCGAAAAGACGAATTTCCTGAAATTTCCGTTGCTACGACCCTTGATATCTTTTTCTTTCTTCCCTACTGGGAGTGAAAAAGGAACGTCCATGGTACTTATGTTCTGTCCAACGCTAGATATTGCCAACACCGAGTAAGCTAAATGCATTCGGTAAAACGACGGGAGAGGGGTTTCTTCCTCTAGCCGAGAGTCCATACTAAAAGCAGATTATCGGAAAACCCCTTGGAGCTCAGGCGATTATCGATCTTTAGTTAAGAGGCGATGGCGAAACGGAGCACAAGGTGC
Organism: Coniferiporia weirii; assembly: GCA_024195185.1. Lineage (NCBI taxonomy): Eukaryota > Fungi > Basidiomycota > Agaricomycetes > Hymenochaetales > Hymenochaetaceae > Coniferiporia > Coniferiporia weirii. Next base: position 28,679 of record JAKOPK010000185.1, read on the forward strand.
GTATTGGTTTAATCCTTACTACAAATTCTCAGATCTAGATATTAGCCAAAATTCTTATTCCGAACGGACGAAAAATACTGGTATCACTAAGTAAGTAAAAACCGTCTTGTCGGCGGAGTTCACCGAGACTGCATACACCGCTCGCCGGGTCGGGCATCCCGGAGATATAACACCGTCGAAAAGGACGATATCTCCTCCCGCGTTGGGCACTCTGGACCGCACCCGCGCCCTATCATCCCTTTCCCCTAAAAAAACAATTAGTTTTACCGGGATAAAGAAGGAAAAAAATCTAAAGGACTGCAAGCGCGATCTCATTGAAGACGTTGTAGATGATCTCTTCGTGCTTTATTGAGTCGTTATATTGGGCCTGCATGTGCAGGTGCGAATGGAGACTATCAGGGGCTTCAATTTTGACACAGGAAGATTGCACAAGAGCGGCCATCCGGGGAACCTGTAAGGCGCCCGCCCGTCGGGTGGGTTTCTCCTTGAGTGCACGATAATGAAAACTCAGCAGCCCTTTTAATAACCCTCACCCCACTTTGCGAGCTGGCTTCACTTTGACTCGACACTCCTCTACATCAATTCTGAGTTGCGCCTTTCCCGCTAGCATTGATCTCTTCGAATTTGAGGGAAACGTTCTGTACTAGGGATATTTGGCGCGATGGGAAGCATGGGTAACACTTACGTATCTTCCAGCGCAGTCCTGGGATCGTTGCGTCAGGTAAGAGCGCCATAATGCCATGATACCATTCACACCACCCTAATCCCGCCCATTAGTCGTCGGGTCATTACGTCTGGTCCCCGTTAACTTCAACTCGTCATCCCACTCGACGTACCGGCAGGTTTCTCCATCTCGAGAACAGATTTAAATACTTAGCGCCAGCTTCCAGGGCCGGATGTTTGCATACCGTTAGGGTGCCGTACATCGCATGCTCCCAGGCTCCTCATTTTACTGACAATATCTTACCTCTGTTCAGCCCCATCTTGGAAGCAAATCGACCTTGTAGAATCCCTCAGCGCCTCACATGTACATACCTGTCGAAGACCTCGGCCCTAAGTGCGAGGGATGTGATGCAGACGCTATCTGCCCCTCCGTTCTCGCCGGGAGAAAAGGGGCTCAGAATTGAACAGCGCTCGATGACACGAAGCCGCGATATGCTCATCGTTCTGCGAGATGTCGAAACGAGGGTTTATACATGTATAGTCAACTCTTACAATATCTATTCTGAGTTGGATCAACTTGCTGCTTATCCACCAGGCTTCTGTTCAACATTTCAACGCCACCAAATTCGCCTGGAGGATGGGGCATACCGCACCATTAGCCGAGCTCCTGGCGGTGGTTATAGTTACAGTCAAAAACATATTCTGAGATCATCTTGCGGGCGGTATAGACGTGTGAAGGGCTCCCCAAAGTCTCACAGGAAGCTTCGTACTGGATCCGTTACTAACTCTATACGTGCATAGATTTATCCACAGGCGAACGTCGGAGAGGTTCAAGTTGGTTTCCCCATTACAGGTACTGTCCAGCCCCACGCGTTTTGTTCGCCCTATACGCTGACACCGGTTATGATCACCTCAGCTGATTGTGCGTCGTCACAATCCACGTTCCGTCTTCCGATGAGCGCACGGCGGCGCTCTTGCGTGTATAAGGACTCCTCCGAGCAGGACCGGACCGTGACCACAGAATCTCCATCAGGCCTGCGGGCGCATCACAAATGCAGAACCGGATTTTCGTGTATCTCGGCCCGGAAGAATGATCGACATTTCACGTGTTTGGCGCCGATCATTCGCCTTTTCTGGACTGTCTCAGTGACACGCGTCCGGCACGTTCTTGTTACAATTTCGGTCGATAATCGCGATCCAATTTCAATTTACGCTCAAGCGATGCATCGTCTTTTGGAGGCGGGCTTCGATGTGAGAAGCCCGACTAATATTATTCGGCTTTTAAAAAATTCCCATTCCTCGCCCTCATCTTGTGAGTGCCTCAGGTTCACAGAATACAATTCTCGGATGACAGATAGGAACTTGCGGCGGCTGAGAAGAAATGTTTTAGCAGGTCAAAGGAGCGAGTGCCTTCATCCGGACAGTCCCGGGGATCTAAGTACCTCTCTTTAGTCTAATCTGGATGCATTCTATCTCTTGAGAAATGACTAATACGCACATACTAGGAAAAGCATCTTACGCCACCCCCGAGTCGATGCGACTCATGCCCAGGAAACCATCCAAGTATCATCTCCGGGACCAATCGTCTTAATCAATTTCAAGTGGGAGGGACGGTGTCTTTCTTCCCTCCGTTCAGCGCCCCTGCGAAGAGGCACCGATGGCTCGTTTGTCCACTGCCATCGAAATGCATCGAAATACTTTAACTGGCCCATCGGTAATTCAAAGCAGAGTGATTTACCAAGGATGCTCTAGTTATGAGCTAATAGCACATCTCGGGATCGATGACTAGGGAAAAGAGCCCCATTACAGCGGACGAGCGATACACCGCCTAACCTCAACGATGCAAACTCTATCCCACATTCTAATGCCGCTAAAAGGCAATCGTTTGCCTATTCATGGAAAGAAGGAAGATACGAATAAGACGGACACCGATATTGTCCGCGTCATGTCTATTTTATCAGAGGGGAAAGGGACGCCCAGAGGAAAGGCGCCCGTTTGTCAAAATTTTATTTCAGCATATTCGGGATAGACAGGAGATGGTTGTCGTTCTCAAGTGAGTTCTCAGTCATCTCTAGCTTGTTTCGCCGCTTTTGCTAGCCGTGGGGCGTTCCCTGTGCTCCATGGCGTCTCTGCAGGTATTCCCCGTTCAGATTACAGGAAAATAGCCAATTTGCCCTGCGTATAAGTAGGTACGGTAGGATAGCTGGAGGTGCATCGTCGCAATTCGCTCGACAATCCAAAGATCCAAAGCCATCTCGCATTCCCTCCAAACTCTTCTTCACATTCGAGACCGTACTCACAATGTCTAACGCATCCTGGACACACAACAACCCGTTCACACAGGGCGGTTGGGACGGCGAGGGCTCCTGGCCCAACGACAGCTCGTCCTCCCCCGCGCCCTCGTCGCACTCCTCTGGATCGACGGGGAGCAGCGGCTCAGCCGGCCAGTGGGTTCCCGCGCAATCGAGCTACGGGATCCTCCCGCTTGCTGCGACACCGGGTGCGCTCCCGCCGGGCCTGTTGGGCGCGCCGATCACCTTCCGCTTCATGGCCTCCGGAAGCCAGGCCAATCTGTCCATCGTGGGCCCTGGCGGCCGTGCCTGCTACCGTGTGCGCACGAACACCACACACTCCTACGTGTCCGTCCAGGCAGGCATCATTGCGACCATCAACTGGGCCGGAGCGGAGCCCGCGATCGAGATGGGTGGAAGACTTTATCGCATGTCCGACTACCTGCGCGACTCACGCGACGCCCACCGCAGAAGGTACGGCGAAGTCATAATATTTTTGCGCCTTCCGGTCTAAACAATTTTTGAACGACAGGATTAGGACGATGACAATCGAAGGGCGCGAGTTCTCATGGACGTACGACGACAAAGGATTCTATGTGAGAGCCACCATATCCACCCGCCGGTCCACTCGGTTTGCTCACGATTTCCCCAAGATCCACCCGAGCGGCAGTTTCGGTCAGATCCTGGGTTTCGTCTATAACCTCAACGGCATCGAGCTGAAAGTCGTTGGAAACGGTCTCTCCACGGAGATGCTGAACAACATCGTCATCGCCATCATCTTGATGCAGGGTAAGATGTTTGTAGGCCTGCGGTGATCTACCAAAAGAGTTCTCGGGTCATGGCGTCCAACGTTCGAGGGGTAGCGGGTTAAATAATAGTACATGACGGACCGGGTCCGACTTTTGCGAGGAAGTCTAAACGTCTGAAAAGCCTATCTAATGATTGTCTTCTTCAGCCTTTTCCTCGTTTGCCACTTTCTTGTTTTCTTGATGTAACATTTATATTTATTTTCGAAATCTTGGCTGGGGCCCAGTTGCTATGCGACTCACCCTAGATGCTTTTTTGTTATACGTAGTTTGCCCTTCCCCAATCTACATCCACCTATATCGATTGTTGGTGACCTCGGCGCGTTTCAAAGTAGTTTTTCGAACAGGAAAACGAAATCAATAGCTCGCGGCCAAGGCGCTTTGACCGTGATATACGAGGATGAACAAGGGAGACCAGAGGCAGAGTTCCCTGGGAGACTGTGTTGAGGCTAAAGCGCAGGAGTATGAGTTTGCGCAGAGACTCTAGCTCATAAGTGTTCGAGGTTGCTGCGTGAAAGGAAAGCTGCATCTCGTCGGACTATGAACGAGTTGCAAGTCGAGCGGGATGTCCGGCCTTCTCGGAGATAAGCGCGGGGAGGTGCAAGAATAAAGTATGAGTAAGCGGATCAGTGCTTCAGAAGACGGAAAAGGATAACGGGTGATCCGTGTGCAGTGTATGCTTACTAGCGTCGTTGTAAATGCTGAGCCGCATCGATTCACTGCTGTGGTAGGGGAGCACAGACCCGGTACGAGGCGGCATAAGCGCCCTCTAATTCCCATTTGTTATGTGTTTCGTATGTGCGCCCACCCAGCAGAGCTAGTACTCCGCCATGATGTCGTAGTTATTGTGCATGATTACAGGTTCGGAAGGGGAGGGTGGGCGACTCAAAATCCGAACTTTAAGTCAAATTCGGTGAATATTCGGTATGGAAACGATGATCATTAAGTTTGATGGCAGGCTCTAGATTATGCCCGTGATAATGTTTTTGGTAGCACGCAGATTTTTTCTAGGTGAAAAAGTGGAGAAAAAATGCAGAGGATAACGAAGAAAGGAGGCGGGAGTGAATTGAACTTTTTGAAGGTGTACGTACAGTCCGGAATCGTAGCGAAAGGAAGACGAAGATCTGGATCTGCACGCCAATCATGAATTTCCAATTCCAGTCAATTAAATATACTCCCCACATTATTATCGGCGCCGCTAATAAGCGAGCGAGACGCACTGCCCACACAGCATATCGCTTACTGCGTGCGTCCAGGCGGAAGAGGTATGGATGGAGGACTTAAAAGCCCGAGAGCGATATACTGCTAATGGTTCTCGTTATTTCGGGGATTATCTCCGTGCTTCGGTTGTTAACCCGCCCGTGATGCTATTGATGTACCTGCCAAAGGACATCAACCGGGACTCGGAGCAGCCTCTCTGTCGCACGCAAGAGCTCGCCCTCTGCAAGCGATCGTACTGATGGCAGTGAAAGCCTGTGTCCTCCGTCTGAGTGACCGACATGGAGTCCCACGCCTTCGCTTCAAGTTGGCGCCGCAACTTCGTTCTACTGTCCCGAGCTTGATCTGATATTTTTGACGAGCCGGAGGTCCGGTGCTTGCCATGACCCGGGTCAGTCTCTGCTACGACCATTTGCCCCATCCAGTATAGTAGGTGTTCACTGAGTGAGGCAGACAAACACCCGGTCCCACCTTCTGTCCGCTATCCATTAAATGATAACCTTTATGGTATCAGAGCTTGCACATGGGCAGCAGCTGACGCTTCATTTGTAGGATGACCGCTTCTCGGAATAGCTGTAACCAATGCCACGCAAGCCACATGAAAGTACATTCGGCAACAATGGATACACATTTATAACTAGCTATTATATGGCCGCCTGGCAAAATGGTATCGCGTCTGACTACGAATCAGGAGATTGCAGGTTCGAGACCTGCGGTGGTCATTTTATTTTTCCTTTTTGACCACATACAAAGTTAGCAACAAGTAGAGCACTACCTACGCAGCTAGTCTGGTTCGGACATACGCACGGAGATCGTCTTCAATCTATACCATATCTATTCGGCATTTACCTACAGCCTAGAAGCTACAACCCCAGCGGAAAAAAATATACGCTACCCAATCTAGTAGTAATAAGGTATATTACCCCTTCCCATAACTACATACCTATGATCAAAGTCCACTCCCCTCCTGCCTAGTCCCCCTATTGACATTCGAAGAACTCGGTGAAGACCTCGCGCATAATGCGCACGGACTTCTTCATCATTTCGTACTGGAACATGCAACATTTATCAGATTCAAACCCGGATTTTTGCATAGAATTCACGAGCAACAGTAACTGTAACTCACGTCGGCATTGCTGAACGCGATGCGCATGTGGCCTTCGGTCTCCTGCTGAATGTCGCCGGTCGCAGCGAACATCCACCCGGGCCCGATGAGCACGCCTGCGTCTGCGAGCTTCGTCCACAGCTTCATCTCGAGCGCCGCTTTGTCCTCCGGCGTCGCGAACGCCGGGTGGCTCTCAAAGTGGAACTTAAGCTAACGGGGGGAAACGGTTTGTTAAGTAAGGAATATAATCCAAATATACGAGATGTCGTAGCTGCCGTCCAGCCGCACGCAAGCTCACCCAGAGGAACATCCCCGCAGTGGGTGGCACGAGGCTAAACAGCGGTTTATCGCTAGAGGCGCGTTTTTCGTCCGCCTTGCTCCTGCTGCGCTTAGGGTACGCAACGAGCGCAGTGCAGCCCGCCCATGCACCCTGCGCGACGTATGAACGCTGTGTGGTGAATTGCACGGACAGCTCATCGATAAAGAAATCGCGTCGGAGCGTGTACTCGGTGCGCAACCCGCGCAACCACCGCACGTAGCCCGTGTAGCCCCACTGCTTCGTTAGGAGCTGCGTGATAATGGACTGCGAGGCGATCGATCAGTAATCGAAAGGTACGGCAATTAGGGCAAATACGCGCGAGCCACGTATCGTGCGTACCTGGCCGAAACCGCACGGCGCCTGCGTGGTCGTCTCGCCTTGACGCTCGAGCCGCTCCGCGAAGCGCTCGTTGCACGTGAACCAGCCAAGCCGGGAGCCCGGCGCAATCGTCTTTGAGAACGTATCGAGCCGTATCACCCGTCCCTCGTAATCAAACTTAAGATACGAGGGGGCGAGACGAGCGATATACGCCGCCTCGTCAGATTTCGTGTCGTCTGTGTATGCCCGTTCGTCGCGCGGGACATACGGCTCCTGCTGCAAGAAATAGTACGGATCATCCTCAACGATAACGATGTCGTACTCGACGCAGATGTTATAAATCTCCTTCTTTCGCGTGGCACCCATAGTCTGCGGGAAGAAGCGTGAGTATATGCGCTTCACCAAATCGAGAACTATTTGCTCACTGCGCCGGTCGGGTTCTGCCCGACGGGGACCGTGTACATGACGTGCGGACGTTTCGCGCCGCGCGCCTCCTCGTCCCACTCGGCGAGAACCTTGCGCAGGTCGTCGCTGCGCATGCCCTCACCGTCGATCTTGACCGATATGGGCTCTACGCCGTACGGGCGCGCAGACGCAAGCGCAGAAGGATACGTCCACTCCTCCGTGACGAAGCACTCGCCCGGGTTGCACAGCATCTGGACCGCCCTGCTCCAGCCGTCGGTGTTTCCGGCGTGCACGAGCGTAGCGAAGTCCGCGTACTGTGGTTGGTACACACGTTTTGTGAACTCACGGATGAACGTCTGCAGTGGGGCGAGGCCTGTCGCAGTGCCGTATTGCAGTGCAACAGAGAGTGAGACGGCTTCTGCAGGCGGGGAGCTAGAGTACTTCGGCACCGATATGTGCTCAGTGCGCTCTTTTTTCTGGGCGAAGAGCCGCCAGAACCAGGTGAGACCAGAGCCCCTGTCCGAGGCGGATGCACCTGAGACAGGCGCAGAATCTGCTCCAGCGGGGGAGAGCGCAAAGGAGTCGGATACAAGTGTCTCGGCAGAGAGCGACGCAAGAGGAAAGTATGCGGCGGAAGGCATCCCGCCTGCGAGACTGATGAGTCCAGGTTGACCATAGTACTTTGCGAGGCCCTTCAACGGGGAGGTCTGGCGCGCCTTAGAGACCTCAGAAAGGTGGTGAGAAAAATCGAGCGCCTTGGGCAGCTTCTCGTTCGTTAAAGGTACAGCCATTGCAGAATTGTTGTCGTAGTCGAAGTCGTCACGGCCGTCTGAAGCAGAGTCTTTGAGTCCTCAGTCAGAAGCCCCGCTATCGACCTCTGGGCGAGCCAACAGGAGGTACAGTAGTAAGCACTATTAAGCAAGCGGTCGATAAGAACTTGGCCACGGGCTATTCACGGAACGGCAGTAATATTCTAGCTGCATGCCGCTCATTGCATCCATAGATAGCGGCGGTCTCGGCATCGTGAGAGACGGCAAGCAGCATGTGGCCGCCATTGTGGGGGGTGATCATGGTGGTTGGACCTTGACAGAAAAAAGTGTGGCTGCTATATATCGACTTAGCAGTGAAGTGCCATATTGCGTGCTATTGAGCTCAAATTTCCTTATCTCAAGCATAGATAAAAATAAGATCCTCTGAAGTCTTTGTAAACTTGACTGAAGGAAGGTTGAATAGAAAAACTCAGGTCTGTGAATTTGATGAGTAAGTAAAATTCCCGGGCCGCGAGTCAGCCGCGTCTATTACATCATAAAGTGTGTGTCAGCGCAGATACACAACTTCCCCTGCAGCTTTACGCGCCCGATTCATAAACGCCAGGCCCTCGCGCTCTTCGGGAATCTCCTCAACCAAAATCACGTCCACGCCGTCACGCTCCAGCGTCAACAGTCCATCAAACAGCCGAGCTGCGCTCGCAGCCAGGTCCGCACGAGTCCCTAGCGCAAAGTGCTGCACTCGAGAGCCAGTTGGGAGTAACTCCAGGAGCGGCGAGTCGGATGGTGCAAGTAATCCGACTTTACGAGGTGTAGTGCCATCAACAGGTCCACAAAAGGTAGCGAGTGTATCTGCGAAGGAGGCGGATGCGCTGTTCCCACTGGCTCGCGAAACCGTCATGAGGAGCACAACGGGTACCGATGGCGAATAGTGTCGGTACTTCATCCCAGGTGTCGTCGGCGCGCTCTCCTGTGCCTCGTCCTGGTAATCCCTTTTGAACACGAGCACCCGCGGGCGCTCTCCCCCCACATTCAGAGTAGCCACGACGCGCTCCAGGTCCTCTACCGTGACGCCTCCGGGGCGCAACACGCGCAGGTGCCCGTCTGCAGCAAGTCCGTCGACGACTGTGCTCTCAAGCCCGATCACGCACGGCCCTCCGTCGAGTACAACGCGTACACGTCCTGCCGCCCCGAGATCCGCGAGCACATGTTCCGCACGCGTGGGGCTCGGCTTTCCCGACGCGTTTGCGCTAGGCGCAGCAAGTGGTGTGTTCGTGAGCGCGATGAGAGCGCGGGCGGCGGGGTGCGCAGGCATTCGCACGGCGACACTTGGCCGACCTGCGGTTACGACGGACGGCACTATACGTGTATCGGCGGGGAAAAGCAACGTGAGTGCGCCGGGCCAAAATGCGTCGATAAGTGCACGATACATGGGCGAGAGTGTGTAGTCTGGTGGGAGGAGACGATAGAGCATGGGCAGCGAGGACACATGCACGATCAGCGGGTTGTCCTGTGGTCGGCCCTTCGCAGTGAAAATCCGCGCAACAGCGGTTGGCGAGAGGGCATTAGCACCGAGCCCGTAGACGGTTTCCGTTGGGAATGCAACAACATCATCGAGTACGGTCAGATGGTGTGCAGCGAGCTTGAGGGTGTCTAATGTGCTTGCTGAGGACACTCCCGGTAGTGCAGAGGACTCCAGAGACGCGGGAAATGAGATCGATCCTGAATCGCATTCGAGGACATGGATAGACGAAGACGTAGTAGACATTTTTGTTGATAATGAGCGGGGATTGGGCTTAAGAAATTTACACAAGTTTCGAATAAAAGTTCTGTGCATGCAAGTGCACTTTTAGGTGGAAGTTGATGTTCTCCGTAATATAGAAGAAACCTCAAGATCAGGGCTGTATCGTACGCATTTTTGAGAATGCTTCGAGTCGTAGATTGGGACGAGCCACTGACGAGGATGGGTGGTGATCGTTTGAGGCCAAGTGTAAAGTTCGCGCAAAAAAATCTGGGATCGGCGGTTTGCTTCCTCCCTTTCTCGTCATTTCTGAAGATAAAAAACGAACGGAAATTCGTTGACGATGACACCAAAAGACAGATGGGACATCAACGAGCTGAGCATCGACGAGCTGCTAAAGCGAACTGAAGAACCGCAGCGCAAGCGGCGCAAAATTCACGAGGAAGAAGACGGGGAGGATACTTTTGCGGGCCTCAGTAGCGAGGATAGCGGCAGTGGAAATAGTGAGGACGATGCCTCCGACGACTCTGGGGATGATAACGGCGAGTCTGTGGAAGAGGACAGCTTGGAATCCGGTGACAATGAAGAGGTTGGAGAAGAGGAGGAAGAAGGCAACGGTACAAAAACCCCTCTTGCTCGTCCAGTGGACTTCAAGGAGTCGACTCGAATGTCTCAGCCTGCAAGGGTGCGAATCCCTGAAAGCGAAAAGCTGATCAAGACTACTGCACGGAAAGCAGCAACATCGTTTGCTGAGCTGGGAGTATCCAAGGCGCTCGTGGCCTCCCTCGGAAACATGTCCATTCGTGCGCCGACGGAGGTACAGGCTGCTTGCGTCCCACCCTTAATAGCAGGTCTGTCCACGCCATTTCACGGGTTATTCCATGCATATTGAAGGCCCACCCTCTCTTTAAAGGAAGAGACTGTGTCGGCAACGCAAAGACAGGATCAGGAAAGACCGTCGCATTCGCACTCCCCATACTCCAGAAGCTCTCTGTTGACCCATACGGGATCTATGCTCTTGTGCTCACGCCAACCCGGTATGGCCTTCTCTTTCGCCTCCTCACTTGCTCTGGTACTTAGTTATCATCTTAGCGAGCTCGCCTTTCAGATTTCTGAACAGTTCGTCGTGCTCGGAGCACCACTGAATATCCAAACTGCCGTTATTGTTGGCGGCATGGACATGATTGCGCAGGCGATCGAATTGAACAACCGACCGCATGTCGTCGTCGCAACGCCTGGACGCATTGTCGACCACCTCAAGAGTTCAAGCGGAGAATGGGATTTATCAAGGGTGAAATTTCTCGTAAGTTCAAATTTATTAAACGTTTTAAACTGCAGTGTTCATTATGTGCTGAACCTAAACGTTAGGTGCTTGATGAAGCAGATCGTCTTCTTACTCCTACGTTCGCACCGGAGTTAGCGCACTTGTTCGAGGTGCTACCAAAGGAAAGGCAGACGTGTCTTTTTACGGCAACTATGACAGAATCGATAGAAACCTTGATAGCTGCTCCTCCACGACCAGGGAAGCAGAAGCCTTTTGTACACAAAACGACCGCAGCGTTAGTAGCCTCCTTATACCCATCGTCATCACTATCGTCATTGTCCTAACGTCTATTATAGAACTGAAACGGTCGAGACCCTCGAGCAACATTATATTCTCGTCCCATCGCACGTCCGCGAGCCCTACCTATTCCATCTCCTTTGCCACCCACCTCCTTCAATTGCCCACCTCCGCCAAGCGCCGCCTGAGCCTTCCAAGCCATCCCACAAATCCAAGTCGAAGGCCTCATCCACCGCCAAGGCCCGCAAAGCTGCAGCAGAAGAGGAAGACGCGATCGAGCAGCCTCCACCAACCATCATCTTCTGCGCACGCGCACGTACAGCAGCGTACCTGTGTGCGCTACTGCAAACGCTTGGCGTGCGCGCCGCGGCGCTGCACGCACGACTCACCCAGCGCGCCCGTCTTGGCGCGCTCGGCCTGTTCCGCGCACGCGTCGTACCCGTGCTCGTGTGCACGGACGTCGGCGCGCGTGGTCTGGACGTCGCCGACGTGGCGCTCGTCGTGAACTGGGATATGCCTCTCGAGCCGGAAGAATACACCCATCGTGTCGGACGTACGGCTCGCCAAGGTCGCTCCGGTGTCGCTGTGAGTTTTGTGACGGAGAGGGACGAGGACCGTGTGCTGAGGATTGAAGAGCGCATCAGTATGTTCTCCCTTTTATTATTCGCCCTTCATTGTTTTTATTTCACTTTATTTTCATTCATTTTTTATACTTATTATTATTATTATTTATTTATTCCTGAATTATGCTTTACGACCGCCAGAAACGAAGTTGGCCGAGATGGTCCTTCCGGAGGGGAAAGTGCTGGAGAAGCTGAACGCCGTCGCGACGGCAAAGAGACTCGCAAACATGGTGCGTACCTGCCTCTCCCTGCGCTTCATCTTTCTCCCATCTTACCAACACGACGCCCTCCCCATCAGGAACTGCACGACTCAGACTTCGGAAAGCGTGAGGAGATCCACAAGATCAAGAGCGCGAGGCGTCAACGCGTGGACTTGCTCAAGGGTTAATCAATACACGTTCTACAACGGGCGAGTTGGTGTGTGTGTCTCAGTCTGCCGGAACCCCACGGCACGATCGTAGCCGGTCCCACCCGCCGCAGAAGCCTGCATTACAAGTGGCTTCTCATTCAGTTCATCCTCCGGCCTCTTCTTCGCTAAGTATGATTTTCGTCCTCCGACCATCCGCCTTCCGCCTTTCGTTCCCCGCCATCCGCCTTCCGCTCACCGCTTTCCGCCTCCCGTCTTCCGCTCTCATCTTCCGTCCATCGTCCCTCGCCCTTCGGCCGCCGTCTTCTTACCTGCAGATGCATTGCGTGTCCGTGCGCGCCGACCGATCGTGCCCATAATTTCGATTTCATTGCACACACCCGGCGGCGGCGCCTTGCGCAGCAGGAGCACAGGGGCAGGGGCGGGGGCGAAGGCCAAGCCGCGCGAGTCAGTCCCGAAGCGAAGAATGGGAACCAGGACGAGAAGCATGGTGCGTTGCAGGGCGGATTAGTGGAAGCTAGGCGGGAGTCGGAAGGCGGAGTGAGGCACAATTTGAAGGCAAAGAAGCAGGCCCGCGCACGCACTTCGGACTAAATTTAGGCTCTCGATTTAGGGTGTAGGGGCCAGCCCCATTAACGTCTGCAAGGATCTAAAAAAGATGAAACCTGCGCCAGAGCGACGGTCCTCATTCCGGACTTTCAGCACTCTTCTCCCCCATTGATACTAATTCATGATTCATGGAAAAAACATCGTGTATGTAAAAATTACCGTGTATGCATTACTCGCGGCCCACATATCCCAGCCGCGCGGATTCGGAAAGGGGAGCTAATTTTCTATCGAAGAGGGCTGCTGGTCTAAAAGTACAAGAAAATAAAATCGAATTTCTCGGTTCAAGAAGATATTCGCGCGATAATAGCACTCGAGAGTTGGTACCCCGCGGCCGATACGACAAGAGGGGAAACGGAGAGGGGACGTCCTGGAATAAAGAAGACGGACAGGACTTTGGCATGTATCAGCTTCCTCTGGTGGGCAAATTGCGGAAGAACGGGTCGGATGGGATCATGGAAGGCGGGGGATGCAGGGGAATTGATATAGGAAAAATAAAGACAGCGAGGAAATAATATGGATGAGAAGCGTGATACAAATACACTGCTGACAATTGAGATGCTATGAAGCAAGCCGCGCGCACCGCTTTTCATGTATGTAGTCCATAGAGCAGCGCGGCTTGTAATTAGAGACACCGGTCTCTGACTAGAAGTACAGTCTTTTCTTCTTTGGCGAGAATCGATAGATGCTGGATTAAGGTAGGGGACGTGAAGCATGCAGACGACAGCAAAATATGAATGCCCTTCGCTGCCAGTTTTTCGTGAAGTTCGTTAAATGGTCCGCTGGAAATATCGGTCGGGATGTTTTTCTCGGAAACATAGGATTGAGAGCATACCTTGACCACAGACCATTGCACCACGACGTCGCGGATGCGATCCTTTAGCACCGTTTTGCATAGTTCACAGGACAAGTGATCTGTCAGTGGACAGAGCGCGGACTCAATTGTACTTGCGCTCATGTCCGGTCGTGCGTCCCATGTCAGGTACGCGCTTGCAAGTGCCCATGCCCTCGTCAGCTTCTTCTGCTCAACGAAATCGCACGACGATGTCGGCGCATGAGGGTGCGGCGGTGCAAGGATGAGCCGTTTCAGCTGATGAAAAAAATAAAAATAAAAAGACATTCAGTTTAAACATATATGCAGACCTAAATGAATTAAGTTACCGCTTCCGTTCGCCCAAGATGCAGGAAAAATAGCTTCTTCAGATATACAGCGCCCATCTTTATCGCCATCTCGTCGGTTATCGTCGGTAGAGGATAGGAGAGGAGGTGAGGGGAAGTGGAAACTGCAATATCGTTTAAGCCGTAGGATGATGCAATGACATAGACTTCAAGCGGATGGGTGGGCGCGTATGAAAGGAGGGTTGTAGCCAGAGGAGAGCCAGGAGCAAGGGAGGTCTGCAGGGGCAATCCGTAGACTTTCAAAGCAGCAATGGCAGCGGACAGGTCTGCTAGTGAGGGCGAGTAGTGCGAGCAAGACATACTGTATATCGTATGCAGCAGGATGTTGATCACTAAAGACGTCTCGGGCAGACTGAGAATAGGATCCGAGTCAAGCAGTTCCCGCTTGATAGGGAGGTGGCTATTAAATTCGTTATCGGAAGCGGAGAGGAGGCGTCGAGAGTGGACATAAAAGAAGACAGAGTCGGAAGAAACGATGATAAGATCAATTGGAACAGAGTCGATATTGGCGCCGGGGAAGAATGTAGTCGAAACGGCAATGCAAGCATTCCCTTCTGCTTTGCGGTTCTCAACCGGCGAACTGGCGTGTGAGTCCTAGTATTCAAATAGTCGCAAAACAATTCCTCGTCAGCAACTTAACGAACAGAATGGGCTGCTAATGCAGAATAAAGAGAAAGGTAGGAATCAAAGAAACTCGGCTGCACAGTAAGGAGATTAGTGCCACAGCATCCACAAGTTAGAAAACTACACGACGAATGAAAGAACGCGGGCCCCATATTCCAAAGGATCAAACAATTGGAAAAAATCACGCGCATCACAATGACGGGGCGAGTTCTATGCAGTGCTGGAGACTAGTCAAGAACGCTCAACTCACGGGAGGCGTCAAAACACCAGGCGAATACCTGTCTTCCGACCTGCTCGACGCGCGTGTCATGGTCTCGAAGTCGAGGACGGGACACTGGTCGTCGATGCGCGTGGCCCTATCCCAGTCGTTGATATCCATAGGGAGAGAATGCGGCACTAACGGTGAACGTGGACGTGTCTCGGATGTTGCCACAGCGCGTGCAGCGGTCGCGGACTACGTGTCGAAGAGAGAGCTGGGTCGTTATACGAGACGAAGCTCGCGAGAGATATGAGGCAGTGGTGCAGACGGGCTAGTGCTGGAAGATAGTGGAAAGGAATGGAAAGTGGATGGGGGTGAACACCACTGGAGACGCGCCACAGCCCTGCGAGTTTATAATGTGCTCTATGTATATGCACGGGGTTTAAACTTGCTTGGCCTTCGCTTACGTACGCACCCCCGCCTAATAACGAATAAAAACGGTTTATCATTTTTACGGAACTTTCATTTTTCTGTACGGAAATGGCCCGGCTTATTCCGATACTCCATGGCTGGGGTGGAAAAGAAAAGAATACCGCAGCCCCACCATCGGCTGAGAAAAGTGCAAACGCGAGGCCTGATTCCACTCTTCGCAGGTCGGGTCACAGGCCTACAACAGCCTTTCTGAGCTGCTCGAGCTGCTCGGCAGCCTCCCGCGCCATAACACGCACCACACCGTCCTCGTCTGTCGCCGAGACATATCCGAGAACAATTCCCCCCCGCTTCATCAACAGCCCGGGTACGTTGGTCCCGGGCCCCACACCCTCACCCTCGTATGCGCGCGCTGTCAAGGCCCGCACAAGCAGCGAAAGGAAATGCAGCGCCGCACGACGCAGTGGTGGGAATCTTGGGTTCGCCGCGGTTGGTTGGTTGTCCATGGTTACACTGCCGCCCCTGCTTCTATCAATTTCGTCGTCTCCACCCCGATCAGTCTGCGCCTTCATTTCTCGAGGTCCAGACCCCCCCTCGCCCATAACCGTCGGGTCCTTGTTCCTGACGTCACCCGTGCCGGCTGCATATTTGCCTCCGAACTTAGACGATGCCGGCACCTCTTCTGCGCCCGACGCGGCTTTTTTAGCGCCGGCGCCTGCCCTTGTGGCAGAGACGGACTCGACCTGCACGAGGTCGATCATAGCGGACACTAGATCTCCTGTGTACGCGCTCAGCGCAATCGCACTCGTATCCGCCGCTGTTGCGAGCAATGATACAGCCGACGTGCGCAACGTGGTCGGCAGCTGCGGCGCGCGGACGATGGCGAATACTGAGGGCAAGATGATGTCAACTGGGGGGTGGAAGCTTCGTCAATCTGATAATGGCCTTTCGCCTCTCGGCCGCGCCGGCGAAGCGCGTCTAGAAAATAGAGGAACATACCATACTTCCCGAGCGCATCTCCACATCTCTTGATGACTTCTCCAAGTGCTTCACCCACGCGCACGTGCTTGTCAACTTGGCGGGCGGTCATACTACCAATGGCCGCACTTGTGCCGACCAAGCCTCGTGAGTACTCGTCCACCAGTGCACGCAGCACTTCCTTTCCGAACCCGTCCACCATCGCTGCCAGCCCTTGCACGGAATTCAAGAAGATGTACGAGTCTTCATCCTGGATAGACTGCATGAAGATCGACAGGACCGCGGGAACAAGCGCAGGCTCAACGGAAGGTGCGGCGATCGCCTCACCCTGTACGATAGTGACGGTTGCACCCGTGCCGGACTCCCCATCGTTTCTCACTGGTTCCTTTATTTTTTTCGCAGGCGCAACGAGTTCGCGGAGCAGGAGAAGCCCGTGCGCTCGCACAGGCAAGAGTGGATCCTGTAGAAGCTTGAGTGCACGCTGGTACTTCTCCTGCGGGCCCTCTTCGCCCACGCTATCTTCCCTCGTGTTCTTGGAGGGGAGCGCGGATGCAAGACGCGCGGTAAGCGTAAGTCGAGCCTCACGGGCACGTGGGCGGAGTGCATCCGAAGGGGAATTCGCAAGAGGTTCGAGCTGAATATAGACATCGTTAAGTAGGGGAACAGATCTCGGTGAGAGATCGGGGTATTCTGTCGCGTACATATTATTTTTAATAATCAACGGAGCGCCGTATATTTTACTCACCTTCCAGAAGTGCCAACAGCAGATTTACAGCAGTAACACTCATGTGTTCGCTTTTATCCACACCCTCAAGACCCGGTGCTAGGTCTTCGTCGTCACTATCTCCATCATCATTCGCCTCTTGTTTATCTTCTTCAGGGACGAGACGAAGGCTATCCAGTGTAAGCTTCTCCGTGGAGTCCCTATCTGTCAGACTGCCGTTTTGGTCCAGTGATAACTTGATGAACATAAGCATGCGGGAAACGTCTGGCCTCTTGAGCGGGCTCCCCGCCGATGCTGACGCACCAACCTGTGCCGAAATCTGCATGGTGAGCTTGAAGAGAAGCAACTTCCTGCACATACACCCAGGTCAGTGCCCAACCAACGTCGACGAAAAAGCTCGTCACCTTAGAGGGTTTTCGTCATTGTCGGACTTGACGTGCGCGTCGAGTATACGTAGATACAACGCCGAGGAAACGTCCTCCCTGTTAATGGATTTGAGGAGTGTGGCGAAGTGCAGAGGGTGGGGCCGGAGGTTGAGCAGATTCGCCTCTTCGTCCTCTTCAGTGTCGAGTTTTCCTTCCTGTAGGTCTGCTAGTTGAGCGAGAGTAAGTGAAGGTAACCGAGCCTCCCTGCCAATACGAATTAAAAATATATAAACAACAGCGTTCTGGTTACGAACCAAGACTTACCCTTTAGCCAAGCGCAGTTCGCCCGCGTCGTCCACGGCCCAGTCAAGATTTCCCCCGTCGACGACCTCCCAAAGCGTATCGACAACCTCCTCTCTATCCGCCGCCCTCGCCCATGTGCCCAACAGACCTTCAACAGTCTCCCTCACTGCAGGGTCAGCTGTCTTGCTCCCCCGCAGATACTCCGAAAGACTATATAATTGTGGCACAACTGGTTGCAGCAGTACGGAGATGAGCTCGGGCGAAGGGTCTGTGTTCGTCAGAATCGTCGATAGAATCATTGCTGCGTCCACCGGGGTGACGATCAACGTCTGTTTAGCGATGTCTCGCGCCTTCGCAAGCCCTTCTATGGCCGGTTTTTTGTCCCCACCTTCAGGACTGGGTGTTCTAAGGGAATCGAGGAGACACCAATTGACAATACATCGCTGCACGTCGTGTTCGGCATCGTCACCTTCTGCCGGCGCAGTGAGCATCCGTGAAAGCGAAAAGGCCGCGACGCGTTTGTGAGATGGCGGTGTCTTCTGATTCATACCGGGGCTGAGGATGAACAGCAGGCGCGGGATTATTAATGCATAATAAATCTGCAAAAAGTAGTCGACATAAGTCGCATATCAGGCTATTTGGCGACGGGAACTTACCTCACGGGGCGTATTGCTCGGGACAAGATTCAGCACTTTTGATACCGACTCTAGTTTTTGGAGAGGCGCGCCGGTTGACGCGATGTCCTCGCCAAAAGTTGCCGAAAGCAAGCCTGCGACACCGGCTGGTCGCAGTAATTGGCCACTCAAGAGCATCGAGCAGACCTTGCAGACATACACCGGCACACTCGAAGGCTTCGAAAGGATCTGGCCAAGCGAGGCGATGGTCTGGGAGGGTGGCACGCTGATGAGACCTACATTATTAAGGCGTTCGAGCGCTAATTGCGCGTCTGAACTCACCAATTGAGGAGTCGCATGGTATATGATTTGAGGTCGCCTGCAGGCGGAAGGTCACCGCGGAGTTCGTTGGGGAGCCACGCGAGGCATATGCACGGTCGCAGAAGGTCTGAGAAGCTGCGGCTGAGCACTAACATCGCAACAAATGTCGCCGCCACACGGCCCTGTACACCATCAGGGAATAGCATGTACAGCAGGCGGTTGAGCATTCCGGAGAGCAGCGTGTAGTCCTCAAATGCGGCCGTAAGGTCAATTATCTGCGCGCCGGGTGGTAGGCGAGGAGAACGCTTGTTGGGTAGCGTCGGCAGAATTCGCAAAAGCAGAAGCACTGTGCCCCAGTTGTAGACTACAGCAAGGTGCGTGCGCAGCTGCGCCATGTCGCGTGAGCCAATAAGCGGGGGTGTGGCCTCGCCCTTTTCATGCGATGCTCTGGCCTTAGCCTCGTCTTCGTCTTGCTGAAGTGCAGCATGAACGCGCTCGAGCACGTAGAGCGACGCGAATGCCGTGTCCAGCTTCAAACTTTCGAGGTCTGGGGCACGATGCCGAGTGACTCCGTCGATGAGCTCGTCAAATTTTTCCAAGCGGGAGCGCAATACATCCGAGAGATCGTTAGATACTTTGATATCGTTCGCGTTTGTTCCAGAGATAATGGAGCCTCCGCTAAGCACGATAGACAATGTGCAAGACTCAGGCCAGGATCGGGACAGATGGGTGGAAGAGGAAGACATAGCGTTTCAGACCGGGATACCTCAGAAGATGAACTCAGTAGACACGACTGTTGATCAGGAAACAAAGGCCTTAGCAGAACATTGGGTATTGAACGAGAGTCCTATGAATGAACTAGGAATCTCCAGGTCGTATTGTTAGTTGACCAGTAGGCACGGGAAAGTAGGAATAAAAATTCGCGGATGACGACGCCTATCATGTGACCTTTAAGCGAATTACAAATAAGCAAAATGACCACCGCAGGTCTCGAACCTGCAATCTCCTGATTCGTAGTCAGACGCGATACCATTTCGCCAGGCGGCCATATGGTTAATCCTATTTGCGACAAACTTATCCAGACGAACATGGGAAAGCTAAATGCATTTGCATAAACTTCTTACAATTTCCTTTGCGGTTCTCGATTTTGTACATTACACAAAAAGTAAATGCTTCCCTGGTGCCCCCCCTTTACCCCAACAGCATGTGTCTAACTTCCCCCTTTTCGACTAAGCATAGTTCGACGGGTACGAGCTCGATTCAAGCCCAATGAAGTTCTCTTTGATGCTGCGCGCGGAGACGAAGCGGTAGAAGATGCTCACGCTGCCCGCCTTGTCGTTCGTGCCGCTCGCACGTGCGCCTCCGAATGGCTGCTGGCCTACAACTGCGCCTGTGCATTTCTCGTTGTAGTACACATTTCCGGCCGCATTGCGCAATCGGTTTGATGCGCGCACGAGTGCTTGCCGGTCGGAAGAGAAACTACGGGAGGGAAAAGGAAATGCAAATGAGCGAATGGATTCAATAATGAGGAAACAAATGTATGAACATACATTGACCCGGTCAGTCCGTACGCACTGGTGGAGTCGATGAGATCGAGCGTTGCGTCGAAGTCTGCATCGTCAAAGACATAGACCTGCGCCCCAATCGGTGTCAATAACCTTTTAAGCGGAACATAATCTATACACATACCGAGAGCACAGGGCCGAAAATCTCCTCCACAAAAGTGACCGACTTGGGATCTTTGCTCACAATGATCGTCGGTTGGATGAAATAACCCACCGAGTCGTCAGCTGTGGGGCACATGACAGAATCAATTACAATATTCGAAGGTAAGGTACAGAATGGATGGATACTTGCCGACCCCTCCGAAGATGATCTCCGCGCCCGCATCTTTGGCCTTCTGAATGTAACCCGTAACCTTATCAAAAGCGGGTCTCCCGCTGCGCCAAGTTTTTAATTCCCGCTCGACTTTGAATTAAGGTGATGAACGAAAAGTGACGTACATTACGGGGCCCATAAAGTTTGAAAAATCGTGTGCCGGTCCGACCTTGATCTTCGCAACTTCTTCCAGAAGCTTGTCCTTAAAACCGTTAGCCCAGAGCGACGAGGAGACATACAGACGGGACAATGCAGAGCATTTTTGTCCTGGATAACAGAGTGTCATTCAAAGCCAGTTCCATCGATAGCAATACCCGTACCCTGGTACTCGTAGGCTCCGCGCACAGTCTGCATAACCGCATTTGTAAGCTCCGCCGACTCGTGCACGACATGGAAGTTCTTCCCGCCTGCATATCGCAAAAACATTTCTCAGTGAGGTGGACAAAGTTCCCAGACAGAGTAGCTACGCACCGGTCTCGCCCACGATTCTCGGGTATCCCTTGTATTTGTCCAAGTTCGCCGCGATGTCCTTCCAGAGACTGCGGAATACATGTGTGCTTCCCGTAAAATGCAGAGCAGCAAACGAGGGGTGTGCAATGCACTGTTGCACGACCTCGGGCGGCGGACCTGGCACAAATTGGATGACGCCTGGTGGCACACCCGCTTCTGCGAGCAACTGGTACGTCAGGTAGTTCGCGTAAGTTGCGGCCGGCGACGGCTTCCACACAACGACATTGCCGACAAGTGCGGGCGCTGAGAAGCGTAAGAGGTCATTTCGGGAAGAACCTGAGAGAAAGAGGTAGGCATACCCCCGCAGAGGTTTCCGCCAATAGCGGTGAAGTTGAACGGGGACACGGCAAGCACGAAACCCTCAAGCGGTCGGTACTCAACGCGGCTAGACAACACATTAGGCCAGCAGTGGGCAAAACAAACATGCACACACTCACTTCCACGCACCCTTCGAGTTGCGCGCGGGCTGCTGCTGGTACAAATCCTCAACGAACTTGACGCCAAAACGGAAGAAATCCGCCATCTCGGCGGCGGCGTCAATCTCCGCTTGCCACGCGTTCTTGCCTTGGCCAAGCATCGTCGCCGCCATGAGCCGGTAACGGTACTTGCCCGCGACGAGGTCCGCCGCCTTGAGGAAAATCGCTGCGCGGTCCGCCCACGGGAGCGTCTCCCAGTCTGCTCGCGCGGCGAGCGCACCATCGATCGCGGCCGCGACCGTCGCTGTGTCCGCCTCGTGGTATTCGCACAGGTGCCGAGCATGTGCGGCT